>NLAL01000102.1:0-58619 GCA_002374735.1 Metschnikowia sp. 13-106.1
CCCAAGTCTGAGTGACAGTAGTGGTCGACTTTGGAAGCTGAACAATCACCGTATTAGACTGACCTGGTCCTCCAGTAGCAGTGGTTGTGGTCACAAAAGAACCAGTCCACACTGTAGTCACAGTTGTTGTGGGAGTTGGGACATTCACAACCACAGTGTTAGTGGAATCACCAGAAGCAGTTGTCGTCGTAGCAAACGAGCTGCCCCATGTGCTAGTGACAGTAGTGGTCGACTTTGGAAGCTGAACAATCACCGTATTAGACTGACCTGGTCCTCCAGTAGCAGTGGTGGTGGTCACAAANGCGGTTGTCGTCGTAGCATATGAGCTTCCCCAAGTCTGAGTGACAGTAGTGGTCGACTTTGGAAGCTGAACAATCACCGTATTAGACTGACCTGGTCCTCCAGTAGCAGTGGTGGTGGTCACAAATGATCCTGTCCACACTGTAGTCACAGTTGTTGTAGGAGTTGGGACATTCACAACCACAGTATTGGTTAAGGCACCGGTTCCAGTGGTAGTGGTAGCATAGGAGTTCCCCCAAGTCGAAGTCACAGTAGTGGTTGATTTAGGGATCTGGATAATGACTGTGTTGGACTGACCTGGGCCTCCAGTTGCGGTAGTGGTGGAAACGAATGACCCCGTCCAAACAGTAGTGATGGTGGTAGTGGGAGTAGGAACATTCACAACCACGGTATTAGTTGAAGCACCTGAAGCCGTTGTTGTAGTTGCGTAGGAGTTTGCCCAAGTCCTGGTCACCGTTGTAGTGGATTTGGGAAGTTGAACAATAACCGTATTGGATTGGCCGCGGGCACCGGTGGCAGTTGTTGTGGTGATGTACGACCCCGTCCACACGGTAGTGACAGTTGTCGTGGGTGTAGGAACATTTACCACAACAGTGTCTGTGGTTACCCCAGTTGCCGTTGTGGTGGTGGCGTAGGAATTACCCCATGTCTGAGTAACAGTTGTGGTGGTGTGAAAAGCGTTAGTGGGTGTGACTGGGGGTTCGCAGTTGGAAAAGTCGAGCTGGTACACCAGTGCACCCATATTGAGACCAATGTTTCCATCGGGATCCATGTATGAAAGAAGAAGACTTCCAGGACCTCCATAGTTGAAAGCGACAATTTTCATAGGATAATAATAGCCCTCATAAAGTTTGAAACTCACCGTCTTTGAATTAACTCCGGCAAATGTACCCCTGGTGTTTAGAGAAAAGGCTGAGTCCACACTAATTTTAGCGTCCAGGCAACAGGTTTTTCCAGCTCCAAATTGAAGAGAACCACCATCATCAACAACCATGGTGATTATATAATTTCCGGTTTTACGCGCATAAAAGTAACCTGTCAACTCAACGGTGTAATTGGATTTGGTGGTCGGTATACCGTAGATAGATCCATATTGAACAACGAATATCGCTGAGGTGACACTGAAAGAAGGGTTCGTAACTCCAGTAGTGGAACCCACGACTTTAGTCATATAACCAGACTGGAAAAAATCATTATCCCAACCCAATTGCTCATTTAGAGGATAACTGAAAATTCTAGCGTCAAAACCATTTCTCAACACACTCTGCGGTGGACAGGCCAGGGAGCTTGCAATTCCACCGCATATCAATGATAAGAGAAAAATTAGCTGAATCAGCACTTGTGATCGCATCAAATTGTTGTTACTTTTAAGATAGACGATTATGGGTAACGAGAATCGTCAGACCCCATATACATATTTCAAAGCATCTGACATGAAAGCGAGAAAAAGAAAGAAAAAAAAAAGTAAAATAATACGACTTCAGTGCATAAAAAAATGAGCTCAAGCATCGTTGCTTGCCCTTCGGCTAAAAGAACCTCGATTTCAAAGACGACTATTTCTTATTCATTTTGGAATGGAAGGGAATTTCCTCCAAGTGAATTCGACGGTGGTTTTCATGTCGAGCCATGCTTCTCGAACACTTGAACACTAAAAAAGAGGGCGCCTCAACTTCTTTGCATGGCGATAAATTCCCCAGGCAGAGATCCACGGAAATGTACTTCTTATGCACAAATATGCATGACGGCCTAGTTGTCGCCTTCAGGTGCCCGTGCCATCACACACTTAGCAGATCGCGCGCTCTGAAAGTGAAACTCTTACTGGGCAAAGTGTACCCTCACAACCATAACTTCGTATATACCGCCAGATTTAAAGCTTATCAAAACCGTTTGCATAATCAATAGGGCGTCAACAAAAGGCTTCAAACACATGCTGGTTTTGAGTCTAACGTCACAAAATTTCGCCGAGACTTTAAGTTATGCATGAAGCTGTCGGGGTTTACGTCATTCTAAACTTCTCGTATCGAATGTCTTCTCGCCAACCGACTTTTGAGAGAGCCTCTCGTGATTTCCTAACTTCCAGGTGCAAAATCCTAAAACGTGATTTTTCTGAGACTCATTAAAACCGTGTGTTTGTTTGAAAAAGTGTTAATTACGGTTAGAAGCCATGGCGAAATAAGGTTGTATGTCGAGCTCTCTGCAGAATAATGCAAGGTCGGATGCATGTTGTGCGATACGATTAACAACGGTGATGCGATTATAGATTGATTTTCTTCAACTCCTATTCGCTGCATGGAACGTCCTTACTAATAATTTAATTCAGGAGGCTTTAACGACTATAATGAGGAACACTCTCATCGATTACACTTACGTCACCTGAGAAGCATCTAAAACCAAACATTCATAAAATACTCTGCGTATTGACTCACTTAATACTCACCACTTACGAAGCTAACCTTGTTAACCCTACTAGGAAACTTCCCGTATATGAAGATCAAATCGACTCGTTACTGCTAAAAACAAGTTGCTGTCAAAATGACGTATTCTCAAATTTGAATAATCATTTTCTCAGGAGAGCAATCAACATTTTGTAGTAGTATTAATAGCCAGGCAGGGCCTCCTGATCTAAATTAGTTTCATTCAATAGAACTAATAAAAACCGAGAGGTTGTGAAGTAAGATTAAGCGCGAATGCGGGAGCGCTTTAGCGGAAAGGTTCGAGACTGTATGCACCACGACCTATACTGTCATTCCGTCGCCTTGCATACGAAAACACGCCAAGGGCATGCTTTGGTGCCAAGCTCCTCTTTCTGGGCCAAGAAATGATAAGAGCCTGATTTGAATGAGGCAAAAATTTTTACACAGACGGAAGTCCGCCTAAATTTCATGTAGAGGTTGCCCTTATCGGCCAAGAGGGTTTGGTGAAGAACGCCCTACGATATGTGACACTTGAAAAACAAAAAAGGTGCAGGCCCATCGCCTCGAACTCATGACGTGCGTTCCAAGCAGCGTAGAAGCTGATCCTATATGCATGCCATGCGTATCGGCCGGATGCGCAGTTAGACACAGCAACACTACCTGCGTCCTATTTTTTTATCGTTGGTCTCCACCAGAGTTCACCAAGCCAGACATGCGCCTGTCACTGCTCTGACCTCATTCCAAAGACTTCTCCGTCTGGGTTTTAGTTTCAGTATCCACAACGATAGGAAATTTGCTTCCGCATAAAAACGTATCCCTTATTGGTTTCTGGAGTTTCGGCTGGAGCTTGAACGGCCGAGGAATAAAGGGCGTTTGCTGCGCAAGTTGGTACTCGTTTGTGCCCTTTTCAAAAAAAACAGTTACCCGCTCCTCGATACTTTCGCTAGCCTCGGCATCCAGGTTTTCACAAGTAGATAAGTTAGCTGATAATACCTCGTCCCAGAAGTTTCGGGTGGTGGGAATAACCTTGTGAGTGGTGAAAATGGACCCCAAGAAATTTGTTTCTAAAGACAAATCCCACGTTTCTGCAGGGTCTGTGGTATCATTCACCGTGAGCTCGTTTAAATCGCATTTTTCTTCCACACTATTCTCCTTTAAAAAGTGTGGGTCCTTCTTGTGTTCGGAAGTGTAGAAAGATTGGCCAAGTTCTAGGAAAGACGGCTCCACGTCCGGTTCACATGGGCTTACCTCTCCATAAATATCATTTTCCGGTCCTTCCTCGGCCACAATTTTAGGAGATTTCACTTTTTCCTTGGCAGAGCTGAAAAGGATAAACCCCAAGTTGTTTTTCCACTCCAAACCCATTCCGTCGGAGGTCTTATGGTGAATAGTACTACTTTACCCGGTGGTTACCAGAGACGCACTTTTAATCAAGAATGGTTTTTACTTTTACGTAAGACTCTATTTGTACACAATCCAGACTTCATTTGTGCAATGTTCCGATTTGTACGACTCGACAATCGGTTGTACAGACACAGATGGCGGGTGCACTTTCAACGCTTGGCCGGTGCATCATCTGGGCCTTTTATGTGCACATTAGAGACCGCATACAATGGGAAGTACGAATGTGTCAAACGATAAGCGCAGCATAAAAATCGTGGGGATGGTTACACCCTCACTGTGGGACACTGAGCACTCTTGGCCGTACATTTAACACCTCAAACTACAACCATACTTAGTCAGCCACATTACAAACCCAACTGAAAGTGGCCAGTATAATCAAGTGCCTATTTCCAACATTCTCGAGCCATCTTTAAAAGCATGGCAATCCCCTACTTGAATAACAATCTCCTACATTCTATACCTAAGTATGTGGCACATCGATCACGTGCGTCAGCGAAAGCTGCCGAGCCCGGTCTATGCACATGAACAGGGCGTGGTCTTGTAAGGACCAGCACGCGAGCAGGATAGCTTTGCTTTATGACACTGAAATTTTGAATCTCCCTTTCAACCCCTGTTATAATGGGACCTTTGTCAACAAGGCCGAAATTCAAGGTGTCTCACGCCCTGGTTTCTTGCCTGGTCAATGTTCTATTGGCCTTGTTCATCATATACTACACTTCCCTCGGAGTTCCGTCCATGAACACTCACAGACCGGATGACCGCTTGGCCGCGCTGGTAGAAAATACACCGCTTGTTTCTAAATCGGCTGCTCGGCACCACGATGAGTTTCCCATTGACTTTGAAAATGCTACCTCAATCTTTAATAGTGTCTATGGTGCGTTGAAACAGAAAGACTCCAACATCAATCCTGTTGGAGTGACATTCATTCCCGCATATCTTCCTCCAAACACCATGATGTATCATTCTACGAGCTCTCCAAATCGGCCTGAATCATACGAATGGATAGCAATGGATTACGAGTTCAGCTACTCTTTTGCTTCTTTCCAAAGAGAAAAACCACGGACCCCTTCTGGTCCCTCGGGTCCCGAGGATCCTCCTAGAGGTCCTCATGGCCGTCCTCTGAGAAAAACAACTCCAGATCCGCTAAATAGTGATAGTGTTTCAAATCTCATCCAAAAAGATGGTCTGTCGGAGCTGAAAAGTGACACTTCCAGAGGAAAACTCCCCTTCGGTAGTGGGCCACACTTTTTATACACGTTCAGGAATACAAAACCTTTGGATCGGCTTATTTTCTTGGATGGGGCATCTGCGGCGAAAACAGATACGGGTGAAATGGACCAGCAACTGATTCTCAGCAATCAGAGCAACATTAGTGAAATAGTCGATGAGCGCGTGGCTGCGAAGGAAATCTGCGAGTGGGGTAAAAGCTTTGGTCTTCAGGGTTACATTCGGCTCGAGGTGGGATACGAGATTGTGCTCTGTGACTTCTACGCGGATATAGAGCTCGTATCCAATGTCACGCTTCTGAATGCAACAGAATTCATAGGCTTCCCTGCAGAAAAATACGAACCCGATAATGGAATGGTCATGCAAAGGACACATCTCATGGATGTATATCAAGCTATGGCTCGTTTCGACTGGGCTCGTGCAGGAAGCCAGGTCAACGAAGGAGAGTCTAGAATATTGCTAGATTATTCCAAAATGGTCACGCCCTTGAATAAAACATGGATCAACCCTGACCCATACCAAAGGCGCATAAACAACATATCTAAATCTTTAAAGCAAGAGGTGCGCTCAAATCTCCGGGACGCTCTTCAGGTAGGAGCATCTCCGCTCAAATCCACAGACTGGCCACTAATAATTGGGCATATCATGGGCAAATTTGCTCCCATTCTTCATGATCTCAATACCACTTTGGCCTTGTTTGAGCACACCATGGAGTCCAATTTACCTCAAAGCTTGGAGTATGCCGCAGGCAATATCACTAGAGCCACCTACAACATGGTGAGAAGGTATTCCGATAAAAGCATAAATGACGAAGCTGAGAGAATGTTGAATTCGTACCAGGTGGCCATACATGATTATGCTTACTCCACGTTTTCCGTCAAATCCAAGCTGGATGCACTCATCTTCTCAGCCATATACAAGGTCGCCAAGGAAGTGGTCGAGCAGGTGTTTGATTTATTCTACAACGCAAAGGCAATTCTTCCTGATCTTGTAATGAGTATCGACGAGGGTTCGTTCTCAAAGCACAAGGCTGATCTATTGAACAAAAAGTCCGCCTTAAATTCTTTGCTTGACTCTTTGCGGTGGTCCTCTTTTGTCAGGTGCAACAATGCATGTAACTGGGACGAAGTCTGCTATGTGCCAACATGGGGACCAGGTCCCGTGGGATGGGGCATTCAGAAAAACCTCAAGTATTTACACTACGAGGGTGGGAGTTTTAGGATCAATGCCGATCTTCAGTGCGTCAAGCTCGATGTCCTTGTATAGATAGCTAGGTGCACGCATCTCTGACCACATACATAAAGCAAGGACTGAGTAGATATATTGACAGAATAGATTAGTAGTGAGTAGATGGATTAAATTATATTATGTGACTCTTTTCAGTGAGCTCAGGATGATGCTTGGTGTGATATTACTGTGTGTTTGAGTAAGGAGCGTTCCAGACCCTGACAATCTCGGCATACTTTCTCTGCTCATGTTCAGAGAAGTGGAACACCCTTCCTCCTCCCTCCGCCGACGCGCAGTAGGTGATTCCACCACACCCTCGGCTGTAGGTCTTGTGAAACTTGGAGATGGGCTTGAGCGTATTGTCGCCATTGAGCTCCTCAATGGAAGCAGGTAGTACTGCCTGCTTGATAAGCACTGGCTGCTTGTAGCTTTCTCTCATGGAGAAAATCGAATACGAGTATTTGCGGCGGAGTTGCTGATGTTGTAGGTAGTCACTCAACCACGTGTTTTTCTTACACGCTAGAAGAGCGCCATTAGTCCACAAGAGCTTGCCATTCTGGTCCAAGTGACCTAGTTGTGAGGAACAGATCTTGTTCCCTTCTTCAAGGACACCAATGGCGGCAGCAGGGTGTTCATTGAACGAGTAATTGGAGTTGCCGCTAAGAAGCTGGCCCAACCAGAAAAGGTCTTTGTCTCCATACATGATGCGGCCGGACTTGAACCAGTATTGTAATGCAAGGGAAATGATGATGCCCAGAAGATGTGACTTGCGATGTAGCACCACCACGCCACTCTCCATGACGTGCTTCGACCGGTACTTGAAGAAGTTGTTCTTGAACTTGGACTCATCGATCGACATGTTGAAAAGGGGGTTTTCCTTGGGGATCATGTTCAAGAAAAAGTTATACTGGGACTCGGTCAATGTTTCCGAGAGCTCGCGGTCCTTGAAGAAGTAGGCACCGGTCTTGGTGTAGGCCTCCAAGGAAAATAGTTTCTCTGGCTCGACAAATGGAACGACGTCTGCATCCATGAGGATGATTTCTTCAAAAGTGCTGAAAAGCGCAGCGAACCATTTGTTGTTGTAGCCCTGGAAAACCGAAGCATAGCCCTGTTTTAAAGTCGGCGTCACATCCATAAAGTCAACATGCTGCAGCTTGTCAGCCGCTTTTAGAAGAATGTTCATGGATTTTGGGGACAAGTCGCCCTCGTGGATGAATTGGATCGGTAGCGTGTTGTTCATGTGGGCAAGCACTTTCAATAGCCTGGACGCAAAATCAACATTCTTATCATCGATGCTGATGACAATGCCCCTGCCTTTGGATGCAGACACGTAGCGGGACCAGTAGTAGTCCTTTCCCCGTTTAAATGGCAACCAGTCGTGCGGACGGTAGGTTTTTGGTAGGTTGCCGGAGAACATGGGTAGAAGTTCATCGGCGAGATATGCGGAGACGGGCGTCTCTTCGAGCTGGAACTCCAAGTGGCATTTCAAATATATGCGGAGATGGTCCACGTGGTTGGCTATCTGGCGGGAGGATAAGTAACGAGATGTAGAAGGTCTGGAAGGAGCCAGGTTCCTCAATATCTGGAAGTACCGCAAGCAGCGGTCGTGGGGGTGAGCATTCAGGCTCAATGAGGCGGAGACGAGCGGCTGGATCTCATTGAACAGCAAGTTCTGGTAGGAGGAGTTGGGCCAAAGGAGAAATGAAAAACAAAACGTGAATGCTAGTGCAAGCAAGACAACACGGTTTCGGAAATTCATGTATCCTATAAGTTATGCATAGGGTGGGGGTAAGTGTGTAAGGGATAAGAGGGGGTTAGAGACAACAGAAATAGAATGAGGCCGAGTGGGCGTAAAAGGGGTGGTGGTGGTGGGTGATGTAGGTCCAGACAGCCCCTTATGTATAAGTAGTAGAATTTGTGGTGTAGGAAAGTATAGTTTTTTTTTTTTTTCCGTCTGTCATGTTATGTTAACGAGGCTGATCGCGAGAATAAGAGTGGGCAGCACAGCAACGTGCTGAAGCTTACGAGATGCGCAGCTTCGGCGGAGCCATCGACTAGCGTCCAGTCTGACATGCTCGTAATTCAAGCCAGTTTACGAGTCCATGAAGCAAACCCTCTGGCTAGACTTTTTTTTATCCCTATGCTACCAGGGTTTTACAGTGTGAAAGTGTTAGACTACTGGGGGTGCTAGACTCCTGGAGTACTGGAGTACTTGTAAGACCCACTTATAGGAAGTTCTGTCGGCGCACATGGGAGGCATTGAGCATATGTCCACTCCAACAATGGCCATTTAAAAACGCCACGTCTTAAGTCCGTCTATTCTCCTTTTGGAGAATTTGTCTCTTGGATGAATCACCTCTTGGATGATTCTTCTGCATATCCATTCAAGTCTCTCTGTACAAGACGCAGAGATCCCAGAGTCCACCACTGCTGTTCAGTGGTGCTACAGGAATTTGCAACATAAAAAACACGCATCTGAAACAACTTTCCTCCCGCGCTCCAAAAAAAAAAACCCGGGTAAACTCTCCAAGTAGTTCGAAATAATGCCATCGGAATTATTTTGCTTCATGCAGCCTGTGATCTGACTTGATGGTGATAAGTGATAATTGGGGCATTTGGCTACGATGTGTGTGCAGGACATGTCCGCGCAATGTAGCATGCCGCTATTTGACTTATCTCCTTGACTTCAACATAGTTACTACAATGAGAATGACAGAAAACATGAACTGAGATCCCCAGAGTTAGTTTACTTTTTTTTTATTGTTTGATTGCTTTTTTGCCCTTCCCCGCTTTGTTGTACGGCCTTGGTGCATTCACAATGGCCCGTTGTCTGTCTGCTCTCGCGCGGGGTCGAATGAACGGGCTTGGGAGTAAGCCCTGGATGTGGAACGCGCGACTCAGCCTCGACCGCATGGCCTGGGGGCTTATATTACTCTGACCTCACTATGCATAATTGCCATTTTGCATGACAGCTCCACCCAGCCCGATTGGGTTTAGATCTTTCACGACCCGATTAGCGTGTTTTTTGACAGACCGGGTGCTAATAATAACTTATGCGAGTCAATGCACCGTGCTTGGTGCACCTTGCTCCAGATAAGGCTATTCAAAGAGTACCACGATGCTCGACTTTCGAAATTCCGTCATGTTCGTGCACCGACTGAAAAGCTAAAACTTTGGTTGGAGTTGCTCCCTCACTACATGTCCTGACTACTGCATCTGTGGGCTCATGACTTTAGGGGTAACAGAGGAGACGATTACTTCTGCACTATGTAATATTTTGGAGCCTTGTCAGTCAAGTGTAGTCTTTCTGTACAAACAGTGGAAGTAGTATTAATCAACCTCTGAAAGGCACTGTAGCACTGCAACAATGCACTGTAGCACTGTATTACAACTGCACAACGCTGTAACAGAATTAAAATACTATATTATTTTAATTTTTATTTGGTGGAAAACATAAATTTAAAGTGATCACTATGTTTATTAGAACCTTTTGTCAGACATGGAAATGACATTCCCTTTCAGGACGAAGGTCAGGAGCGCGAGACAATGGTCATGGTTTGGCTTTGGGGGCTCATAACCGTCTCCACCCTTGAACACGCTGTATAAATAGCACTGAACCCCACCTTTCGTCGTTGAAGAAGGACCAAAATTTCAGTAACAATCTTTTCGAAATTTCGTAAACCAAAGATTCGATGTGAAATTGTTGTCTACTCAAATGGAGATTGGTCGACCAAACACTGCTCGTAATATGAAACCTCCTGATTATGAGTGTAGGAAAAATACATTTCACATTAGTAGTTATATCACTGTATCTTCCTGCAAAAAAAAAAAACCGTAGCCAATGAAAAAAGCACTCCAAAAGTGTGATCACTTCGCACCGAATTCAGCCGATAATAGCTCGTATTTTGCGACATTTAGGTGTGTCAAAGTTTCATCTTCTGAGGCGGTCCAATTTTTGACGGTCCAATTATTGATGGTCCAGTAGTCGCACAGACCACATGTTGCATGATCTCAAATATCTCATTAATCACACCACTTCTTTAGGACACGACCCAAATCAAACCCCAAACCCGACTATCAACGACCACCCCAATGGCTTCATTGGTATGAGCATTTTCCCTGGCCTCGGCAAACCAAGCGTATACGAGAGGACCATTGTTTAGCACTTCTCGCTTAAAGCTCACTATCAATGCACCCATGCGTGCTTCTGCACAGAACCGCACACCATAGATGGTCCAAGAAATTTCAGTTCCAAATATCTGACACACTGAAAACCTGACGGGCCCAGATTAGGTATTCAAAGGTACCCGAAACCAAATTCCCACAAAAAAAACTGTGTAGACCGGTGCGCTTACAGATTGCGGCGCAAACAGCAATTCACGCCTCATGTGAGCAAAAACGTCACCACTTACGTGGCCGAATAGTCAAAAAGCGCAAATAAAGTCGTAGCAAGGTTCCAACGGCCACATATGTCTCTGGTAAAACATTCCAACAAGTGTATACACAACCACAGAGAAGGCCTAGTAAACCAAAACCCACATTCCCGGGCTAATTCGCAATCATTCCGCTCCTGTATTGTCGGCCTTGTAGCGAAGTTTGCTGATTGCTCGTTGCTTTCCGCTTGTGTGCAGTGCTTTGATGATTGGCGCTCGCATGTCATAAAAGCCCTTTTGCCGCATCTCCGGTTCAGTCTTCACATTCTTCACCACGTCGCACTCCACACCGAAACATGGCCAACAAGAGGCAGAAGCTAGAGGAACTTGCATCTTTCTCCAACAAATTCTACCCGAAGGAAATCAAAACTAGCTTGGCTTACACCAAGTACACCAAAGATGAAAACAAACCATACAACATTCTTCTAAATAAAATCGCCGCTACGTCCAAGGAGCGAGAAAAATTCCCCATCAAAAATGGTGTGGCGCATTGGTTTATCCGAGACTTCCGGGTTAATGATAACAACGGTTTATCCAGTGCCCACCAATCTGCTCTCAAAAACAAAGTGCCCATGGTATGTTTCTGGGTCAACTGTCCCGAAGAAAGAGAGGCCCATGGCGACAGCCCTCTCAAGCACTACTACCGCATGTTGAGTCTTGAGGAGGTGGAGCGCAAGCTTAAAGACTTGAACATTGACCTAGTGACCATTGAAGCACCTACGCGGAAAGATATTGTTCCACACATCACTCGTTTCCTCGAGAAATACAAGATCTCGCAATTATATTCGAATATAGAGCACGAGGTGGACGAGTTGCGGCTTTCCATCCGCTTGCTAGACACCTTGACGCCAAAAAAAATCGGCTACTTTCCGTGCCACAATACTACCATCGTGCACCCGGGCGAGTTGAAAACAAAATCAAAAGGTACGCAGTATGCGGTGTTCAGTCCCTGGTACCGTGCGTGGGCCAAGTACATTAACGACCATTTGTTGACCCAGAAAAAATTCACATGCCCGTCTCTCAAGGAGAAGCTTCCTGAGACCTTAATTGTGGACGAAAAGCCCAACTTCCCCCACGGTGACGTGGACAAAAAGAAATTCCACCTGAACTTTAAAGATGTTGGAGAACACGACGCATACAACGCCATGATCAAGTACATTACAGGAGATGAAATCAAGAAGTATGACGAAACGCGTGACTCACTTCCCATGGACACCGTCTCGCATCTAAGTATACATCTCTGCTCTGGAACCCTTTCTGCTAGGACAATATTGCAGGAGCTTTACAACGAGAAGAAGTTAAGCAAGTCCAACCAGGCGCTGGCATCTGGTATCACAGAGTGGTTGCGGCAGTTATCCTGGAGAGACTTCTACAGACATATCATGTGTAACTGGCCCTACGTCTGCATGCACAAGCCCTTCCATCTCGAACTCTCAGACTTGCACTGGGAGTACAACAAAGAACACTACCTCGCCTGGATTGAAGGCAGAACAGGCTTCCCTATTGTTGATGCCTGCATGAGATCGCTCGCAGAAGTGGGCCATCTTCATAATAGAGGCCGCTTAATCGTGGCTGCCTTCTTGGCCAAAGACTTGCTCTTAGACTGGAGGTACGGTGAGCAATACTTTATGAAGAACTTGATCGATGGCGACTTTTGTTCTAACAACGGAGGCTGGGGTTTTGCGGCCAGCACAGGCGTGGATCCCCAACCATACTTCCGGATTTTCAATCCCTACACACAATCTGAGAGGTTCGACCCTGACGGAGAATTTATCAGGAAATACATCCCTGAATTAAGAGATGTTAAAGGCTCTGCCATCCACAACCCATACCTGACTGAGGAATCGTCAGAAATAGCTAGAAAGGGAAACTACCCCGAGCCCATTGTGGACCACAAAACCTGCCGTGAAAGGGCTTTAGAACGCTACAAGATTGCCATGCAAAAGGGCAAAGAGTTCAAGGCCACTCACTGATGAAATGTTATATATATTAATAATGACACTAATGTGATAATCACTTGTTTTTAGACTTGTAACCCAATAAGGTCGAAGCTATCAGCCAACGAGCCCACCATTTGGATGTTCAGTTTGCTGGTGTCATACACTAACGACTCAGTCTTCAAGTCGAAGCGTAAAAATTGCAATCTTGGGAAGATTCTCTTGTAGTCTTTAGAGATGTTGAGGTACTGCTCGTTTTTCTTCTGCTCCACTGAGGTATTAAAGGCAGTAGGACAGTCAAAGTAGTCCTGTGCAACCAAGCAATTCGAACTTGAAATGGCAGAGATCAAGCTCTTGTCACAGCCATTACACGTAGTCATTGACGTGGCCAGATCTGTGATGGGTAAGTGGATGCATCTTAGGTCTTGAAGTTCACTCAATATGTCCGGGATTTTGGAGAGTTGAGCAAACGAAACGGGCAATCTGAGGCTCTTGAGTTTTTTCATTGAGGTAAGTCCCACCAATGTTTTAAGGACGAACTGGTTCTTTTTACGTGGGCATATAAGGTTGGGCTGGGTGTTGTCCACAACATCGCAACAAACATTCAAGTACTCTAGAGTATCCGCATGCGGTTGAAGCGACGTGATGAGAGGTGCCAAACTAATGGGATCATTGCTCTGGAAGACCTTTATATGAACAGCCAATTTCTTTAAGCCCCCTAAGCGAGAGATGAATTTAGACGTACTTGAGTTGAAGCACAACTCGTTGGTCAAGTTTATGTTTAACAGCTCAAGACTTGGGAGCTCGGGAATGTTGTCTAGAAACATAATAGCAGGTGGGTTTCGCCTCAATAAGGGGAAGTTGGCAGATAATGGAGGCTCATTCTCAAACAATATCTCTGAGCAGTTATCTATGGATAAGTGTTTTAATGTGGAAAAGTTGATCTTCTTGCTGATAAGCGTAGCATCGTTGGCACTGACTGCGATCTCGCGAAGTACCAAAGAGTCAAGATCAAGAAGAGAACTGGAGCTTGAGTGGAAAAAAGACCCAAGAGAAAAAGCCACTTTGGTTAAGGAAGAAGCATCCGCCAAATCCTCAGCGACGGCGTTCTTGCAGCAACTCGTTGAGCCTGGGGAGAATTGAAGGGTATTGTGCGAGACCGACTTGGAAAGAGTGAGGGTCTTTATTTGGGGGAAGCTCTGTAAATCTATGCCAGCAAGAGATTTTTCGTTATTGAGGTTGGACAAGTCCAAGTGTTTCAAGAAAGGAAACTCGATTTTTGTGTTTTCAAGTCTGTTGTAGACAAAGTTTCCACATGCACTTATAAGCTGGTGTGGATTTGGAAGAAGATAGACGGCACCAGCATCCAAAGGGCGATAAACCGAGTACCAGTTAAGACACCGTAAGTTGGCTAAATATGGGAAGATACTCCTTACGTACTGGTCGAGATCCGGCTGGGGTATATCTGGGAACTCGTTATGGACAACTATGGAGTGTATGAACCGTCCATACTGCGGATTTTGTAATAAGACCTTGAAGAACTTGACAAGCGACCAGAGCGACCGGATCTTGACGGGTGTTTCTGTTGGGCAGACGTCTTTGTTTGAGTATAAATAGCGGTCTAGGGTGTGGTTGCTGGTCTCATGGAAAACCTGCTTGGAGGAGTCGACAACAACAGACAGGTATATATGAGGATGGGCGACTTCAAAGACTTCTCGACACGTCAAGGCGAAGCTCAAGAGGTCCTTCTGCTCTAAGTGTGTGCAGACTTGGCTAATCACGTTGGTCGGGAGGCTAGGGATCATGGTGGAATCAAAGGATCTTTAGATCAAAGTCACGCTGAAATATGTGACTCAAAAATCCAAGTGCTTCCAGAAAGGCTCATGGCCAGCGATCCAGAGTGTATATATATCAGGGATTGGGTGCAAAATTTTAGGGCGAAATCCGGGGATCGGAGCTCCTGAGTCAATCGCACGAGCGCACGAGCGCACTAGGAGCATAGCGTAGCGCGTCGTTGCTCCAATCCACAGGTGTGGTACACGTGACCACATTACCTCATACGCCGGCGAGGACCCTCATACCTGGTAAAACCAAAATGGTCGATTTAAAGAGCTATAAAGCATATCTTTTAAGTGACGCGGGCAATGGAGAGATTATATATTCTCCTGTGATCGGAGTTAGTAACCTGACTGTGTCAAGTTCGAATGTTGCGCCATCTTAAATAGCCACAGAAGCAAGTGTAGCAGTTAAGACCGAAAAAAAAAAGCTTTACTATTTATAATTTCTTCTTTGTTTAATGGCCAAGTGGGTTCTTATGAGCTTATTTTCTCAATCATTTTCCACAGCATGGGTGTGAGTGCAAATACGGCACATTGATGGTGTGTGCATGGCATTGTCACATTAGAAAGGCCGCAGTAGCCTTTTCCGCGCGATGCCGCAGCGCCTCAGACCTTCGCTGGTATGTGCTTGTGAGGTATTCCTGCAGCAATCGTGCTTAGACGGGCCGGTATGCAGAAAAGGTTGCGCGGACTGTGAAACTCCGGCACAAAGGAATCATGCCCTAGTGTATGCAGGTGGGCATCTCGAGAATCTCACCGCCTTTTATTTGACGCCGCTGCTTCTTATTGTCATCTCTCCACAATCGCATCGCACTTTACACTGGCCAATCACACGTTCGCACCTCTTTTAATGCATCTTGTAGTTCCACCCTGCGCCACTCTAAATTTTAGTCTTTACCATCGCAGAAGGATGCAACTCAAAATATAAAATATTTCGGAAGCCTTGATCTTCCTCTCTCTTTTTTAAGTTGCTACCCTCTGTTCTGTTCGGCGTCTTCATTATCTTGAGATGCACACCTAGACATCTGTGCGTCAACTACCTACAGTCCCGGAGGGTCGTGCTTTAACCAGACATAGGGAGCGGAACGGTCCTGAAATTGTCAAGTTCAATTTGGAGCTATTGTTCACATCTGTTAACAGATTTTCTGGGGACTCGTCTTCTTGTCACATAGAAGTTGTTACTTATTGCCAATCGGAACTACTGCTTCAAATTCTTGTAAGTGGCGTTAATCCTTGGACCATTTCCCATCCTTGCCCGCCGCTCAGTATTAGTAAGTGATCCCTACGTCACACTGCTGACCCTGTCATCAATACATTGATTGCGTCCCCCCTCCCCTGTCTCCCCTGTATTATCCCTGATACATCTCATTCGAATTTGGACTCTGTTACCTGTTGCTTGAAATCTACGAACCCTTTATTAATTGGCTCGTATCACATTCCCGGATTACAAAGCTTGGTCCCTTAAGTGTTCAGTACTCACAAATCAGTGCCAATATGTTTAACACGGGCATATTCGACAACGGGTCGGCTTCTCAAGAAGCCCATTCCGGTGACTCTTTCTTAAACGTTCCCCAGCCTATCGACATTGCTTACCAGCGACAACCCTCGATCTTCAACAATCATAGGTTTCGCAGAGAATCCATAGCGCATTCTCAGGGAATTGGCGGTGTCTCCTGGGGCTCTGTTACGATAGGTCTGTGGTTGAAGGATGAAGTTATGATGCATGGTGCTACCCACTCCAGTGGTCAACATCACTCGAACTTGATTAACCCAAGAAGGGGCCTGTTTCGCTTTGTTAACCAGCAAAGAGAAAGTCACTCCATGGCCGCTTCACCGCCAAACACTACAAGCTACCTTCCAAATTTGGAGGCAGACTACTGCAAAGACTACTCCTGCTGTGGCCAGCTTCTTCCCACATTGCATGACTTGCTAAGACATTACGAAGAAGCACACATATCAAGCTCTCCCCCGAGCGAGGCAAGCCCTCATATGCTTATTTCGCATCGTGCCCGCAACAACATGAACAATGTGCACAATGTGATGGAAACTGTATCCACCAACGATGTTTTTCTCAACAATCATGCTCAGCAACAACATGCAGCAGGCAATATGAACCCACCAGGTGGACACTTTAATGTCCAGCAACAAGGAATCGGACACGGGGCCATGAACCAGACCATACTGCCAAACCTGACTATGACAACCCCAGAGCAATCTGCCGGGCAGAATCGGGGACAAGCCCAGCTGATGAACCCGCATCAAAGCCACCAATCCAGTAACGCCAGGACGCATCGCAATGATCATCCCATGGGCGAAGAGGATAGTATGTACATTGATGATCCCGCGCGTCATCTATATGTCATAGAAAACGAAGAGTTCAAGCCGTTCAAATGCCCAGTGATTGGATGTGAGAAGACATACAAAAACCAGAATGGTTTGAAGTACCACCGTTTGCATGGACACCAAAACCAAACCCTTAAGGAGAACGAAGATGGAACCTTTTCCATCATTGACCCCGAGTCAAATGCGCCTTACCTCGATGGAGCCGGGATGGAGAAGGACAAACCGTATAGATGTGAGGTCTGCGGAAAGCGCTACAAGAACTTGAATGGTTTGAAGTATCACAGAGGACACACCACGCATTGAGCACATTCTTGCTTCTTTCGAGAGGAAGTGACATTAGACCGGGTGATTACATCTTCCACATGTTACGCGTGTTTCTCGCTTGTTATTTTACATTCTTTTTCTTAGTTATTGGGGATACGGTTATATTAGGTTGTTTTGGGATACTTTGCATTCATTGAATGATGGCCACTATGTTTCTGTTATTCATGTATAGATCAATCATAAAGATACTGCACTGGACCGAACCCGTTCTTGTAGTCTAGTCTAGCATTATCGAATATGATGGCTAAGCAATAAATTATTCATAGTATTTTTCATAATAGCTATCATGGTATTTTTATAAAAACAATTTAAACTTTGATAGAAACTCTTGTTAAAAGCTGCTGATAGTAACTTTCATTTGTTCTCGTCTCGTACAATTAATCTAACCTTGCAGAGAAGTCGGGTGAGAAATGTGTTATCGCATGATTATGTCGTGGTAATGCAAAACTGCTCGCTGTCAATTGTACTCCAAAAAAACCAAATCTTCTTGAAATCAAAATTATACCCTGTTTAACCATATACTAAAATACATTTATTTAGAAGGCCCCAAATTTTAGTATCCTTTCTCTATTGGGTTGCTCAAAGCTGAATATGGTTGATTGTCATATTGCCTCACTGTATCAGTGTGATGCGAATAGCCACTGACATTTCCACTCTATTGAACTTGGTTAATGCTTATTAAACTTTTCAACCATAAACCCATTACAGCCAATAAGAAGCCATAGATATCGATAAGAACTAAGTCGAAAGACTATCAAAATGCCTTCAAATAGCAGAAAACTATAATCACTATATTTTAGGAACTACTACATCTGTTGTGCTGAACTGCTGAGCGCGCCATTTCCCCACGCTTTGATACCCTTAGTATTGCCAATCTTCACATCTGCATTGCTTATAGTCAAACCTACCAAGAAACCCCCAACTCGCCAAATAATCGAAGCCTTAGAATAAATAACCGATCCGAGCATGAAAATACTACCGAAAGCGAGTGACTTCCGGTCCATCGTCAATGTGAACTTGTTCCTAACCCGACAGATAACCACGGGGATAATCTTGTTCCTATCGGTGTTCTGCTTTCTTCTCCCAGCATCGGTTATCTCGTATTTCAGCTTCCGCAAGCTGATCATACCGGTCGACCGGATACAAATTCCCGTCAATTTCTTGGACCCGGTGGATAGGTCCTTCAAAAAACGAGAGATTGACACTATGGGAATATACCCTTATCTCGAGCGAAACAAGAACTTGACATTTTCTGTGAACCTTAATCTCCATGGTATATGCAAAATTGAAACATCCCACCAGGTCTTTTCATACTCCATGAAGCTACCTGCTGTATCGACTCAGTCCGTGAGAAAAATCTACGAAGACCTGGTATTGGTGAACTGTGATTCTCGGTACATCTACGCAAAGAAAAATCGGCTAGTTCCATATAATCTCCGGTACTGGGCTCCTCCAATTGCAGTCAATGTCATGAAACTGGTGGATTTGGACCATCAGGTGTTGACTATGAAGGGCTACGAGCTCCAACAGGTTTTGAAACAAGGGAAACCGGAGATTACACTCTGGAATATGAATTTTCTATTTCTAGACCCCCACAAATCATCCGTGGATTTTGTGGTTATGTGGGAGGGCTTTCGCTTCTATTTGGTACACTATTACTTCACCAGCTTGGTGATAGGCACGGTGATCTTCTGGGTGCCCTCTTCGATTAGTTGTATCTTTTTCGCATTCTTGGTGCTGGTGTACCTCAAGACAGGGGAAGAATACGCCGGGACCGTTTCCATAAAGCAAGAATAGGGCATTAAGGTGCTATCTATGACGTGCTAAATGATGATCTGTCCGCGCATATATTAAGGAATAAATACAACAACCAGGAACTAAGATGAAGATGGTTTCACGAAGCATTCAATAACTTCAGCTCGGTGAAGTTATCAATTGGCAAGAAGGGAATGATCCGTGTGAGGTAGTCGTCTTCGTTGATCTCGCTCTCTTCTCCAGAGGAGGAGTCGGTGTCGTGCATAGGAAAGAAGTTAGCCTGGTCTGCCTCCACCTTCTCAAATAAAAACTTCTCGAACTCGCGAACAGTTGCATTCCATTCATTGAGGGCTCTGCCCATTGACACCAAGTTGAGAGGGCTTGATACCTTTTTAATTAATTCCTTGCTGAAAAGCTCCAAGTCAAGAGTATCATCTTTGGACAAGACGTGATCATCAACGTCGAAGTCCTCCTTCGTGATGGAGAACTTGTTGTACGTCTCAGAGTTCAAGTAGATGGACACCGAAGGTACCTCCGGAGTCTTAGGCAAAGTCAGAAATGCCATAGTTCTAGGGCAAGGTGCTTGGTAGAACTTAGAACCATTCCTTGAATTGTTCGTATTCTGCATCCTTGAGTATTGGCTTGACGCCCGTTCATGGTCTAATACAATGTCAAGTTTGAATATCGGACGCACAACCTCTGGGGGTATCTTCACAAGTTCAGGTGGTTGACTATAAGTGTTCCAAGCACTCAGACTAGCCGTACCACCAAGACAATCAGAAAGAAGACTTGAAGAGTCGGAGTCTGAAGTAACAGACGAATCGGCAGAATTTTCTGTGAGTGAATTGACAGAGGATCTGAATGAAACCAAGCTTGGACTGGAAGATCTAGATCTCATGGATGGCAAGCTAGAGAGAGATGTGCTGGAGTTTGAGCCTGTGAATCCTCTCTTCAAACGATGTCCCACTTCTTCTCTTTCCCCGGCCACTTTAGGTGGAGGGACGGCAAACTCTTTAGAGGCATCACTGGCTGGCAAGATCTTAAAAAACTTGCCCAACGAATTAATAAGCGAGTGATTGATTGGCACATGTTCACTGCTTTCGTCAGTACTCTTTTGGGAATCCAGGGCATTTGGCAAAGAAGAGCAAGTATAAATGGCTTCATCAAATATCTCGTAAGGATGAGTCTTGCGAAGGTCACTTAGTTTTGAGATACTTGTAACCGACATAAATGACGCAATTTCGTCCACATGCGAGAACTTGCTGTTAATAGGGACAATTCCAAACTTTCTGTTCACCATTGGTGAGTCTGCAGAAAAGTCTAAGTGTTCCAATGATTTCTTGACTTCCTCCAGGACCATCATCCTGTGAAGAGTTTCATGAACGAGATCAAGCTTCCATTTCACCCTTCTTGTGGTTTGAAAGGAATGTGACTCTTGGTAGTTGTTCACCCCCAAAACACGCCAAACTATCAATCTAGTGTAGTATGCCCTGACTAATGGATTCCAATGGGTGAAAAATACCAGCCAGGTACGATTAGAAGTCAACCAGTTGGTGAAGTTGACCTTGAGGCTCTCATTGCTCTCTGTTAGCCAACCTTTAAGGTAACTCACTGATTGAGGTAAATCTTCTTTCGTCAAAAGCCCAGGGATTCTTGTCCAAACATTGAACAAAAATGCGAAATTTCTGGTGATTATTTGAACATGATGAGTAGTTGTGAGCATGATATAAACACTTCCCAACCAGAACTCCCAATCGATACTTGTATAGTTAAAGACATGAGCAGAAAATTCGTAAACCAAGTTGAGCAAAAGACTGCTCTTGTTAACGTCGTAAGGACTGACAAGCTTTGCAATGTTCACCAACATTCCGTCGATGATTTTGATCAAAGAACTGGCGAAAGGCACCAGATAAAATGCGATATCCCGAACACTCTTAAAAATCTTAATGATAGATGTGTAATTGGCGTCGTTTGGTTTGAAAGATAAGGGAGGAGAAGCCGAAACACCGCCAGCAGCTTGGCTTCTGTTTCTCTCTTGTTTTGGAGGTCCCTCGGGCAAAAGCTTCATGGAAGGGGCGTGAGCATTTGGCCTGGAGTTGTCTATGGAGATTCTATGAATCGACTCGGAAAATATGTTGTGAATGTAACAAGTGATGACAGTAAAACCGGGGAAAGAAAGCGGGTCCAGATTAGAGTTCCCCTCAAGAAAGCAGCCCGCAAGATTTATGTAATGCCGGAAGAACGAGTTGAAAACATCGCTATCTTTTGCGTTCCAGAGTCTCACCCAAGCACCTGAAGGATCTCTGATACCTTTGACTGGATGTTTAGGGGGAACCATGCAATTAATGGCTGCATGCTTGACTTTATCAAGATTCCGAATACCACGATAGTCGACGAGGTGGAGCGAGTAAGGGGGGAATGCGCTGTTAATCTCTTGTTTTGTCGCAGGCACTATAGGAGGCAAACTCCCGATATGCTTGCTAAAAGTAGATTGCTTTATGTTCAATAAAAACAACAATGCGTTACAAACACCGGGCAATTTGAAGTAGGAATGGGCAAACACTTTGCCAACAAATGCACATAAAGAAATCGATACCACCTTGAGCAGTAGAAGTTTGCAGATAGCAAAATCCAAGGTCTCGGTTAGGCAGGCCACATAGGTAGCTTTTCCCAGGCTATCTGCATCATCCCATTCGTCAAGGGTCATTATTCGAGAAATGCACTCTAGGTAGGCGTTCCGATCTGTTGCGGAGACTTGATTAGGGCCAGAAGCGTTCAATACGGAGAGCAACAGGCGCCACCAGAGCCCAAGAATTGAGGTGGATATGCTGGTGAAGCTCAAGTAGATTTGAGAGCATTTGGAGAATGTAGCGCTCAAAGGTAGCAGTTGCCTGAGAAATGGGAGGAGAAGCGTCCTTAAGATGTTGGTCTTCGCTATGCCATTTTGCTTCGAATTGAACTTGCCCAAGGCGATCTCCAACTTCTTGAACAGTTTCAAGAGAGTCTTGATCAACTTGTCTTTATCGGCCTCAGGATCATCCAGGGCGTTCGAGCTGTGGCACGAGGCTCGGATGGAGCTGAAAGAGGTGGACGTGTGGCATACAGATGTTTCAGATCCCGACATGATGTGGTTTCCAATTGAAGATTCCGAGTGCACCTTTTTCAAAGAGCTTATGGAGTTTCTGAGTATGGCCATTTGGGGGACTATATAATGCTGGAGCAGACAACTTTCTATTCGTTCTATTGTGGGGGCATATGAGGATCAAAGGAAAGGACGGCGTGTGGAGATTATCGCGGAAACGTAGGGATGTGGGATAGAAATGAACGGAAGTGGATAGTTTGGGGAATTAATGGAGACGAAAATGTCGGCCGTAATAACAACAAGTGTGTGATTCGTGTAGGCCTAAAACTTAAACAAGAAGTTTATATCACTGCTGAATGGATCGATGCTGAGTAAGGGGAAAGCCTCTGCAGATGATAAAGTGACTCTTTTCTAAACAATGGGCAAAACCGAAAGCTCGAATGTGGCCAGAAATAAATAGGAAAGCGAGCGAATAAATATATTCCGATAAGCGAAGAGCAATAAGTTGCGCGACAAACACAGAGCATGTCAGAGGGAGGGAAGAAATAGTTCGCACTATAATTAGCTTTGCAGAATAGGAAGTGGCAGGTAGTAATTCCGGTTTGGGGGACTGCAGCACCTTTCTCTTCTCCAACTTCTAATTTTGGAGAAACAGGGGTAATTTGGTGGTTACGATACGGTTACGACGCGTTTAGATATGCTTTAGGAGTGGAACTAGCCCCATAACAACGGGTAGTGAAACAGAACATCCGAGATAAAAATAAATGCCCTTCGGGCACATAACACTCGGCTGCGAGGGTATTTCGAGAATTCCACATTCGAGTTAATAAGCATTCTCGTCATGCGGGAATGCAGCACTATTTGGCAGCTACCGAGGCGATTGTCTTTTGTTCTGTTACAATGTACGTCAGGATAGCGTTGCATATACCATAACATAAATGCGCATTTCGCCCTTGGGTGTGTATATAAGATGCAATTTGTTGATACATATAGCCAACTGAAACATACAAGATATCATTGCGCATGCTTCAGGCACATAAATACACGTGCATGACAAGTATTCACGTGCCATTTCTTAAACCCTAATTCACGGAGGTATCACTGGGCTTTTTTAATTGATCAATAATGGCCTTTGAGATTACATCCCGCTTCTTCAAAGCATCGGCCTCTTCTGACTTTTTCTGAAGTTGTTCTCTCAAATCTTTAACGGTATTCTCAAGCTTGGCTATTGACGCGTCGTCAAACGAGGAAGCGGTGCCGGGCTCCACCGCGGTCTCGGTAGAGTCCTGAACACTACCGTCCTCTGACGTGCATTCGCCTGACCCGGCCTCCAATACTTTCTCTTCAGTACCTTCATTGTGAGCTTCTTTCGAAGTATCGGTTTTCAGCTTTCTTTCCAAGGAAGCAATGGTAGCAGTCTTTTCTTCAACTTGACTCTTGTACTCCTTAGCTTCCTTCTCTAATCTTTTCACGTCATCGCGAAGATTTTCGTTAATGGTCTGCTGTTCCTTAAATTCTTTTTCACGCTTGGTAGACCTTTCCTCAAGCAATGACAATTTCTGTTCGAGCTCGAACTTTTCAGACTCCCTTCTCTTGGCTGTCTCCAATTCCGAGGTCAAACTCTTGATCTTAGCAGCATTTTCTTTCAACTCTTCGTTTAACTTTTCTGCTCCTTCCTCCAAAGTGGTGATCTTTTCTTTGGACTTTAAATCTTCAGAAGCAGAAGCAGAAGCAGAAGCCTTCTTAGCAGACTCAAGTTCAGCTTCCTTGGCACTAACCTGCTCCTTGAGATCTCCGAGCTCTTTCTTGAGCGACTCAATTTCAGATACTTGGGTTTCAGATTCGGATTTTAAGCTTGCAATCTCTTCCACCTTTGCTTCGAGAGAAGAGCTGTGTGCCTCGACCAATTCCGTTTGCTTGCCTTCGGTCTGCTTCAATTTCTCTTCCAACTTCTCCAACTCCCTGGCTTTATTTTCCTGCAACTCCTTCAACTCACTTGATCTCTTTTCGTCGGCCTCATTTAATTTTTCTTCTAACTCCTTGATTTTATCAGACTTTTCTTCCTGCAATTCCTTGATCTCGTTTGATTTCTTCTCCTCCAACTCCTTCAATTCATTTGTTTTATTTTCTTCGGCCTGGTTTAATTTTTCCTCCAACTTCTTGACTTCATCTGACTTCTTTTCTTCTAATTCCCTCAACTCCTTCGATTTCTCCTCCTCAATTTTTTTCAATTTTTCCTCTAATTTCTCAATCTCGCTCAGTTTTTCTTTATCGGTCTTTTTCAATTTTTCTTCCAACTCCCTGATCTCATTGGCTTTTTTTTCTTCCAACTCCTTAATCTCATTAGTCTTCTTTTCTTCTAATTCCTTGATCTCAATAGCCTTTTTCTCTTCAGCCTGGTTTAATTTTTCCTCTAACTCTTTGATCTCATTAGATTTCTTTTCCTCAGACTCACGACTAGCTTTTAACTCCTTAGTAAGCTCCGAGTACTTCAATTCCCATTCATCGTTTGCGGCTAAAGCTTTCGTTTCCGAAGTCTTGAGCTGCAGCTTGAGAGACTCTACCTCAGATTCCAACTCCTTAAGCGAAGCAGCCTTTTCCCCAGCATCTTTTTCAAGCTTGGAAATCAAAGCCTTAAGCTCTGCCAGGGTCTTCTTTTGAGTGGTTTCCAAGTCGGCAATGATCTTGTCTTTCTCAACTGCAACTTTGGTGATCTCCAAGTTGAGATTGCATTCATGGTCCAATTTGACTTTGCGGCATTCTTCCTTGCACTTTTCGACCTCGCTCTCAAGATTGGCAATCGCTTCAGTCTTTTCCGCAATAACCTTCTCGTTTGCCTTCGCGACCTGCTCCCCTTTGACGAGGCTCTTTTGCACCAGATCGAATTTGCTCTTCAATTCCTCGAGATCAGCTACCAATTTCTGCTTTTTTTCCTCTAAGATCCGGAGGTCATCAACGACCTTCGAGCTGGATGCAGAAATCTGCTCCATTTTTACAGTGACGGCTTCGTTTTCCGCCCTGAGAAACAGGATTTGTTCCTCGTAACTCGAGCTCATTGAAAGAAGCTCTGCATGCTCTACGGCCTTCAATTTGTAGGCAATCACAGCGCCAACAGCACTGGTGATGTAAATTGCGTCTTTAATGGACATGATGGGAAAGAAAAGTGGATCTCAGGTGAAACTTTTGTGACACGCTGCTCCTGACGATTTGTGCAGTCACAAGCGAGATATGTATTTGGCAGTGCACGCTAACAATATAGTCCTACAATGCAGCAGAGAAATGTAGCATTACAACTGGAGGCTGGCGAAACAAACAAATAACATAGTGACTACCAGCCACTGGAAATTTTACTTCGGGTCTTTGTTTACCACTGTACTGCCCCCATGAGGCCTACATGAATGCTGAAGTTTTGAAACACTTTTTGTGGAGTCTGACATCAACAAACCGTCTCTGCTAGACGGTGCGAGAAATCTAGAATCAGTGCAGGAACGCTTATTCTAGAGTATTCCGCTTTGCAAAATTTTTTTTTCTGATTTCGGGATGCCCATATATTAAATGAATACTACACTCTTTCTCTTCATACCTCCCATGCGGCAGTATCATATCTAAGTCCCAAAATGGCATGGGTTGATTAAAAAGCTGGGGTCACACCAGGTCGCGTGACTCGCGATCCTACACACGCTAATCTCAACTCCAGGCCATAAGCTCATTTTCTTATCCAGCGGAATTTGTATAACGATGGATATCACACACTCGCTGGTGAAACCATGCCGCTCCAGATCCAGATCGAGAACCCGTAACTCTACGGCTAATTTGAGATGCACGTCTTCATCCAGACGTCCCTCCATATCATCGAAAAGATCACTTTCTTCCAGTTCATTGAACAAATTATGTGTTTCTCTGACAGTCATTGATCTTTCGAACGACAAGTCCGTACCAACAGTGGCTAGGAATTTGGATAATACGCTTCCATCTGATTTCTTCAAGGAGGAATTGATAGGTTTGATAAAGGCACTCAAGATCTCCAAGTGGTACAAGAGACAGCTCTTTGCTAATAACATGTCGGTGAATCGAATCCTGGGAGCCTTAACAAACTCCATATACAAAATCGAGTACTCCGATGAGGAAGAGAGTATTCGTCTTCCGCTGTTGCTCTTGAGAGTATACGGCAAAAATGTTGACAACTTGATCAACAGAGAGGCCGAGTTGAAGATCTTGATCAAGCTCTCATCCAAGAATATTGGCCCCAATCTCTTGGGCATTTTTGGAAATGGCCGTTTTGAGCAATTCTTGGAGGGCTTCATCACTATGGGTAAGGAGGAATTGAGAAACCCCATCATTTCCCAAATGGTGGGCCGCAGAATGAAGGACTTGCATTATAAGATCACATTGGACGATGAAGATAGGGACTTGGAGTACCCGATTGCCTGGAGGCATATCATGAAGTGGATTGCGCTTTTCGAAAAAGATATCTTGCCCACTCTTTCTAGGGACGTTGTTCAGGAAACAATTTTGATGCCGTGGGATAAGTTCAGATCGGTGATTTTCCTGTACCGTGACTGGCTTTTCGCTAAGTATGACCGCAGGGATATTCACAAGAATTATCGTTTTTGTCATAACGATACCCAATACGGTAACTTGTTGTTGAAAAATACATTTGACCCCAAAGATGTGTTGCAATCCGACTCTGACTCATCCTGTGGAATCACCACGAGCCATAGGAGAGACAACGATTTGGCGGTGATTGATTTCGAATATTCCGGAGCAAACTTTCCTGCGTACGATGTGGCCGACCATTTCTCCGAGTGGATGTCGGATTATCATGATGAGGAGAGGTCTTACTACATCCACGACGAGAGGTACCCGACAAAAGTGGAGCAGCTCAACTTTCTCAAATCGTACGTGAACTACGACTTTCAGCCCAGTTCATCGACTCTCATCACGAAGGAGGAACCCAACCCTAATGACGCCTCCGCAAGTGAGCACGAAGTGAAAAAGCTCTATAATGAGGTGATCTATTGGCGTTCCTCGGTACAGATCTTTTGGCTTATTTGGGGGTTCATTCAGAATGGGCCTTCTGAAGACCCTTTAAACGAGATCATCTCCACCAAGACAGAGGGACAGGGATTTAACGGCAGCTACGAGTTCTCCACTGGCTTGGAATCATTGTCGCTAGTCAAAGACAACACTGAGGTGGAGGCGATTTCTTCCGCAGACGATGACTTTGAGTACTTGAAATACTCGCAGCAGAAAGCCTGTCTTATTTTAGGTGACATGATCTCGTTCGGGTTGGCAAACATCTCAGACATCGCACCAGAACACCAGAACATGATTAAGTTCTTGGACTCCAAAACTTTCGATATTTGAACTTTGGACTTAACTTTTGGTGTTCGTACTTAGGACCCCCCTTTCAGTATTGCCTTTGGATTCAACTGCTCGACCTTTGCATGGACTGAAAGCCGGGACACCATTGTGGGGGCCGATACTTTAAATTATTTGCACATAGTCTCAGTCAATCAATATTAATCTATACGTCCTTCTAGATTATTTCCGGTAGTCCTTTCAGATTGTTTCTGGTAGAAAAGATTTTTCTTCGGGCGGTATTCCAGTGGATTCGTCTTAAAAGGGCAGTGTCATCTTTGTGGTGACCTGAAAAAGAAGTTTTGGTCAAGAAAGTGGAGCTACTCAAGAGATGTTCTACAGGCAATTACAGCGACTTGTCATTCATTAGTAGTCGCACAGACGATTAGCAATGCCCGGAATGATTAGTAATGGCCTGATGAAAGCAATGCACGCGCGTCACCCACTGACGCAGGCTGTTTTTGGCGTGTGTTCGGGCAACACATTCTCTATTCTTGGCTTGAGCCTCACGTGGTCTCTTATCAGTAGAGCAACGCACGAGAACAAATCATAGGCAATGGGTAAATTCTTAATCACACATAATAAAATGAAAGAAATTAAATAGACCAAAATATTTGAATATCTTTATTAATTTCAATTGAATTTTGATTTTTAGAGTAATTTGCATTATTAATAGAATTGAGAGATTTTTTAAAAATATTGGTGTGGTGGGTGCATTTGGTGGTGATTTTTTTTTTTGTAGTTGGAGCTTTTTTTCTCCAGCTTTCAATCTCCACTAATCGTATTTTACCTGTCTCCACTATTGTTCGGTAGGTGCTGCGCGCGACTCGGTTCTCCTCAGTGACTTATCCAGCCCACTATTGAGCAGAACCAAGAGACATACCCACCAAAGATGCTCTCATTCAGGACAACTGGCTATAATGGCTATGGCGTACGATACTCCCCTTTCTTCGACAACAAGTTGGCCGTGGCTGCGTCCGCCAACTATGGCTTAGTGGGCAACGGCAAAATATACGTCTTGGGCATCGATAACTCGGGCCAGATCCACCAGGAGGGAGACTGGGAAACCCAGGACGGTCTCTTTGACGTGGCATGGAGCGAGGTGCATGAAAACCAATTGGCTGCTGCCTCGGGGGATGGGTCGGTCAAATTATTCGACTTGACTGTGGGCCAGTTTCCCGTCATGAACTATAAGGAACATCAACGCGAGGTATTCTCCGTCAACTGGAACCTTGTGGATAAAGTCAACTTCGTGACACTGTCGTGGGATGGCTCCATCAAAGTTTGGACTCCAAATAGACAGCAGTCCATGTTGACATTGAGCCCAGAAGTTGACTACACCACACAGGCCTCCAGTGTGACCGGCACGGCGAAGCCCACGGTTCCTCTAGCGCACAATAGTGCTCCTGGACAAATAAACACCACTAAATGCATTTACAGTGCTTCCTTTTCGCCGCATTCTCCTCTGACGATAGTCAGTTGTACGGGTGCGTCGCACATTCACATTTGGGACATTCGGGCCCCTCGCCCATTACAACTTGATTTTGTGGCCCACGGAGGCCTTGAATGCTTGTCCGTTGACTGGAACAAATACAAGCCCACCGTAATTGCATCTGCCGGTACAGACAAGTCCGTCCGGGTGTGGGATTTGCGGATGATAACCAAAATAGACCTGCCCAACCTGCACCTGCCCATGCCAGCATATCACAACCGAGGACCAACACCAATGAATGAGCTTCTAGGCCACGAGTTCGCTGTGCGCAAGGTCACCTGGTCCCCACATAATGGACAGGAGCTTTTGAGTGTATCATATGACATGACTGCATGTGTGTGGCAAGACAAATCGGATGAAAAGGCCCGCTTCCTCAATAACATGAACAGTGGGTGCAGCGGGGTCATGAGGAATCACCGAGAGTTTGTCATTGGCTGTGACTACAGTCTTTGGGGAGAACCCGGGTGGGCTGCGACCGCGGGCTGGGACGAGATGGTCTACGTATGGGACACCAAACGGGCCCGGGTGATGTAGGCCGAACACCACGAAATGGACTGGAACGACACCGGCAATCACGTGATGACATACATAAAACGTCTAGATGTTGGGGTACGAAGTATCTTGTGGGTACACACCCGTGCATTGTGTTGATGCACGGAGCCGGTTGTGTGCAGTGAGCTCATGCAGATCTCAGCACTAGATGCGTTTAATTAGGCGCATGTGTATTTACTTTTACGCTCGATCGGGGTCCATGTTTATGTATGCTGGAAATAGAGAAGTAATGACGGCTTGCTAGGCCCTGCCTCACTCAAATAAAACCCTAACCTGCCACCTCTCACCTGGCCTTATTTTTGTCCCTTCTCACTAGCCATTATTTTTACCTTCTACTATACCACTATCCCTCCGATATACCCAATTAATACGAGCAAGATGGACTCCAACATGGTCATTTTATCGCTCGAGTATAAGTATCTCATCAGCTCCACCAAAGCAAAGTTCGAGTCGTCCACCGGCCTTTGGCAGCAACACTCCAACCTCTCCCGCAATTTGATTCCCTACAACATCTTGTCCAACTATAACAAAGAAGACATCAGAGTCATTGACAATATCGTCAAATTGAGAGATGCGGTGTTGTCTCTTAACCACAATGGACTTAGTGAAACCAACCACATCAAATTGGTGGAGCCGCAGCTCAACAACCAGATCATCACCATAAGTATCAATGGAAACGAGACCTTCATCAACAACTCGCGCACGGAGATTCTTAGGGCTTATAAGCAAGTGGAAAGCAAAAGGCTTAGTTTGGCTACAGGCGAGTTCAAGCTAATTGGAGCCAATTTTTTGCAGAGACTCAACAGCATAGCCACACGTTATAATGTGGAGATCATCATTTCTGATGAGGATACCGATTTCCAGGGCAACTCAAGTATTAGCGACAGCCACTACATCTACATTTTGGGAAACAGAGACAACTTGAACTTTGCTGAAAATGATGTCAAGGTATTGTATGATACTCTTGTTCGAGGCTACTTCGTGGATAAAGTGCAGGTGCCGCTTTCCATGATTCCATGCTTGGGAGGAGTCAACCTCGCCAACTTTTCGGAAATCACTTTTGGCCTGGACGTCAACATTTACCTTCCTCACATGATGCCTAACCTCTATAGTTTCAGCTTGCTCCAGAACAATGACAACATGCAGATCTGGCTCACATCCAAGCAGGTTCCTGAAATGGTGCACACCAAAAAGGTGTTAACGGAATTGATGGCCATTGTGGACCCCCGGCAAAATGCCCAGGGGCGGCTCTATGTACAAGAGATCCAGTTCTCAAAGGAGAAGCTCGACTTGATGGCTTTGTACAACCAGCAAGATATCGCCAGTATCATGTTTAAACACGGCACCTTTGTGCAGATTCCCGGATTGGGTGAGTCCAGAAACAATACGGTGATCATCCAAGGCCAGACTGCAGACTCCGTGCATGAGACTGCGCTTGAGATCAGCGAGTTGAGCTGCACTTTTTATGAGATGCAGATCCAGTTCCTGAGAGGCCCCTCGTGCGCCGACTTGGAGTACTACTTGCTCAATCTTATTGCACCCAAAAAGACATGCATTCTCACATACAACGAGCATGGCATGTCTATCCTAGGCAACAAGAACGAAATCCACCTTCTTTTAGACGACTTGGTGTCTGACTTGAAAAACAGGCTCTTCTTCACCAACATCATCCAGGAGGCAGACTCCGAAATCAACATCAACTTGTCCATGGAGCTAGCAAACGACCAGAGAGATTTTCTTAGTGGGAAGAAAAACGGTAAGATCATTAAGATCTTGAACAGGCTCAACCATTTGCCTGAAATCAGCTTCAAGCCTTTGAATGACTATAACTTCACGGTGGAAATGGGGTTTCAAGTCTGCAAACCTTCACAGAGGGAGGATTCGGTGGCCATATTCGACCTTATTGTTCGCACGTTGCATCTTATTGAATTAGAACTTCCAGCCGAAATGCAGTTTAACATTCCTGAAGTGTTTCATAAGAGTATCATTGGAAATGGGGGCTCGATTGTTCAGTCCATCATGAAGAAGTACAATGTGTTCATCAAGTTCTCCAGCTCAAGCCACTGCAAGTCTCCCCGCAAAGAGAGCGACGAGGAGAAGCTCCTCTACCTGTTCCGCAGAAAGAATAACGTACTCATTAAATGCCCCATGAAGAACCTGAAGAACATCATGTTCGTAAAGGATGAAATAGATATGTTGGTGCAGCTGTGTGGGAACAACACACTCTCCGCAACCAATGCGTTTTCTGTGGCCTACAACACCGTGGAGTTTCGCTTATTGAAGTGCCACTATTTGAATCTCATCAAAAAGAACAAGTACAATCTCAATTTTGTGCTGGAGTTGGAAAACGAATATAGTACCTACGTGGCCTTCCCCAAATCAATGATGTTATTTGAGAGTGGCAATGACTACAAAGTCACCATCAAAGGAAATGACTCTAAGGCTCGCATCTGCGCAGAGAAATTGTCGTCTATGCTCCCCTACACGCTGGAAATTCGGCTCGGCCTCCTGCACGTGACCATGGATCACGTAAGCGAGAAGAATCAAGGATTCAAAGACAATGTGATTATTCCTCTTCGCTTATTACTAGACGTGGAGCTAGTGGTGGAACACGATGACTTTTCGCGGCTGGTGATCATGAGCTCCTTCAATCACGTGTGCTTACAGGAAGCCATGAGCTGCATCTTGAGCTACTTTGAGACCCATGGAGTGCAGGCGGAACCAAAACACTTGAACTTCGATCCGATTTTGTCGGTGCAAGAAGTGACTTCTCCCACCAGACAATCGCCACAGAGAAGGTCGCCTACGAGAAGCCCAGTCAGGCAAACAAGTAAGAGTCAGAGCAAACTTCAGAGCAGAAATCAGTCCCGGCTGCAATCACCAGTCCGGAGCCCAAAGAAGCCATTGGGAGTGATTACTAACCAATTGAACGGCATACATCTCTCGGCAGGGTTGAAATCGATACCCAATCTCAACCAGGCCAATTCTTTTCATGTGAAAATATAACTCCATTCTAGCATATAGTTACGACCAATCAAAGTGTACAACTAAAAGCGTACCAGTAGAAACATGCCCAACCGAGGACATAAGTGCGCGCGGTGACCGGCATCAGCAAACCAACACAGTCTTATCGGCTAGGCGATCCTGTACCGAAAGATAAGCTAGTAGATGATGACCGAGAAATCCAAACAAACGTTTCAATTTTCCATTGTCGGCGCAGAAAGATTTCACACCCAGGTCGTCGGCCCCCAATGCTCATGCAAAAGACGCAGGCATGTGCGCCTAGCTGCGTCAAAAGTGCACTTTTGAGCACCCACAGAAACTGCAGGTTCCCAACATTCTCATAGCTAGAGTGCGCATCGGTGCCTACACCCATTTAAATCAGAGAAATTTCCTTGTCCCGATACCTAACCAACCATGTCCTTCTCTTTCGGGCTTCCTGATCCTGCATTGTGGGCAATTCCCACTCTCGATACTCCCGTTCCTCCTTCGCCTTTTACATGCTCCAAGTTGACCCGGGTGTTCCGGGCGTCTATGAAAGTATCAACTCCATTGACTATTGCCATAGTGTACTTTTCCATGGTGCATTTTGTGAACCCCATTGTTCGGAACAGGCAGTTGAGGAAGGCGAACATTTCCGAAAAAGCCGCAGCCAATCTCACTGAAAAAGAACTTAAGAGATTGAAGCCTGCCCCATATAAAATCGCTACCTATGGATTTTTCAAGCTCTTCGTACTCTTGCACAATGTTTTTCTCTGCGCCTATTCCGTGTGGACTTTTGTTGGAATGTTGAATGCCTTCTCCTATACCATTGGCCAGATCAGCCAGAAGCTCCAAAGTGAGAGCACATTGACCAACTTTGTTCTTGCTGTGTGCGACTTGGAGAGTGGTGTTTTCCAACAAACCACCACCAACCACAACTTATCACTTTACGGCTGGTGGTTCTACATCTCCAAATTTTATGAGGTTATTGACACCATTATCATCTTACTCAAGGGAAAGCCTTCTAGTCTTTTGCAAAGCTACCACCATGCCGGGGCCATGATGTGCATGTGGAGTGGTATCAGATACCAAAGTCCTCCAATCTGGATTTTCGTTGTGTTCAACTCATTCATCCACTCGTTGATGTACTTGTACTTTAGTTTGGCTTGCTTGAAAATTAGAGTGCCTACGGTGGTCAAGAGATCTTTGACGTTCATGCAAATCTCTCAATTTGTTTTGGGTGGTTCCATTGCCATTTTCCATGCCTTCATCTGGTACACGGATGTCACTAACCAGTCCTTCACTGGATGCATCAAGACATCCGACCAGGCATTGCCTCTCTTGATTAATGTGGCGTACTTGGCTCCATTGACTGCCTTGTTTGGAGCTTTCTACGTCGAGAGCTACCTCAAAAGAAAACCAGCATAGATATTTAGCTAGCGGTGCTCTAGACTATATCTGTACAATACGCTCATCTGCATGTAGTGTACAAGAATCTGGTTGGATTCGCTCACCGAAATCCACCCTCTCAACCGAAACCGTATATATATTTGCTTCACTATGAACTTATTGTGTAGATCCATACCATATACACCTGGTGTTATTGATGAATACTTATGGGTTTCGCAGCCACACCCGTGCATCCTGAGGTCGGATTTGCGCTCCTGTGCCGAGCCTCCCCATACTTGGCAATGCTCATAATCAGCCCGTACGCACGTCGCACCCAACCTCTCCTCTGTCCATAACACTTGACGGTACTACTCCAAATAGGAAGTTCTCATTTCCTTACGCGTGCTCATTTGAATCGAGGGACCACATTCCAACCCAGCGCTGGCTAATGCATCATCATGCCCACATACTCAGAACTCAATGCTCGTGATCTGCAGGATCCTCTACAGTCTGGCTCCGGGCCTTCTAACTGCTCCTTTGTATCAGCTGCGCACCCCGGAAATTCCCACGGTTCTCCATTCCACAATGCATCCGACCCCCCACACTCTCTGAAGGCTCCGGGGCTGTCTGTAGATATGGAGGATGATGACGTCTTTGCAGAGAATGACGAATTCGCTGATTGGGACACAATAGAACATTCCGAAAGCTCCCACCTTCGCCCTGACCCCCAGATTAATGTCCATAGGGATGATTTCGGGAACACATACGAACACGTGGATTTTGATGCAAGAAAATACACCAGCGGCCTCCGATTCAAGGGCCAGAAGTTGGTGTATTTCACCTCGGCCTTTGTTTCGCTTTTCGTCTCGTTATTCGGTTACGAACAAGGCGTTTGCTCTGGCATTTTAACCTTTGTAACTTTCCAAGCATACTTCCACCATCCGTCAGCCACACAGGTGGGGCTTGTGATTTCCATTTTGGAAATTGGTGCTATGATCTCCTCACTCTTGGTTTCGCTGATTCTGGACCGCATAGGACGTAAGAGAACCATTTTACTGGGTACTGCGGTGTTCATCGTTGGCGGCTCATTGCAGTCGTTTGCACCCAACTTATTGGTTTTTGGAGTGGGAAGAGTCTTGAGTGGTTTTGGCGTGGGTGTTCTTTCCACAGTAGTTCCGCTGTACCAATGTGAGATTTCCCCAGTGGAGGAAAGAGGCAAACTAGTGTGCGGAGAATTCACTGGAAATATCACAGGGTACTTTTTGAGTGTGTGGATCGATTATTTCTGCTACTTCATTCAGAATTTGGGAGACGCCCGCTCTAAACCTCATCTGTTTGCTGCTAATTTGTCATGGCGATTGCCACTCTTCGTGCAGGTGATTTTGGCAATAATTCTCTTGGTTGGAGGTGTATTTGTTGTGGAGAGTCCGCGTTGGCTTTTGGACGTTGATGACGATTTGCGTGGGTTCCACGTGCTTTGTTTATTATACCATGACGATCCAGATAAGCTCAAGGCAGAAAAGGAGTTTTTCCAAATTAAAAACTCCATTCTCAACGAAAGGGTAAAGATCCCAAAGAAGGAACGGTCATGGAAGAACCTCTTTAAGAGCTATAGACGGCGGGTTTTCATAGCGTGCTCAGCCTTGGGGTTTGCGCAGTTCAATGGCATCAATATCATTTCTTACTATGCCCCCATGGTGTTTGAACAGGCTGGCTTTGAAGACTCGCAGGCGTTGCTCATGACCGGAATCAATGCCTTCATATACCTTTTGAGCACGATACCGCCGTGGTTCTTGGTGGACCGGTGGGGACGGAAGCCTATATTAATCAGTGGAGGGTTATCCATGGGTGTCTGCTTACTATGCATATCATTTGTGATGTATCTTGATATATCGTCCACTCCACTGCTCGTTGCATTGTTGGTGGTGATTTACAACGCCTCTTTTGGCTACAGTTGGGGCCCAATTGGGTTCCTTATCCCACCAGAAGTTTACCCATTGGCGGTGAGGTCCAAGGGTGTGTCATTATCCACCGCATCTAACTGGTTTGCAAATTACGTGGTGGGTCAACTCACCCCGGTGCTCCAAGAAAGGATCGGCTGGGTCATGTATCTATTCCCGGCAGGAAGTTGCGTGCTCTCAGTGCTTACGGTGATTTTCGTGTACCCCGAAACTAAAGGAGTGGAATTGGAGGATATTGACAAACTCTTTGATATCTCACAGGCTTCAGCCAGTGGGTACCAGGGTCTTACAGAAATGGGTCATGAACTAGACGAGTTTGACTACGAGGTCAATGCACGCAAGTAAAACGGGGAAAAGTTGCCCTGCGAACTTTCTCTGGGCAAAGCGCCTTTAAAAGCAACGTCTACAATAGCGAAAAAAGCATTATTGCTGAGCTGTGGGGTGCATACGAGTCGTACCAGAGGTGACGATCGCGGCCCGCGCGGCTCGAAATTCTTATCGCAATGGTCACACGGTGGCAGGTTCGGCTTACCGATTGCGAAAATTGCGCTCTGCCTAGCAACTCACAGGGCTCAGCCTGCGCTACTACTCCGAATGAACCACAAAAAACAGGACCCCGGCGCTAACACCCGGCGCTAAAAACAAACTTTACTAACAGACTCTTTGCGAGAAAACCCCGGCGGGACCCTTATTGTGTTTAAATTTTTATCTTAAATATTATTCACGCGACAGACGTCCTATTTTGCATAAGAATTGCGCGGCCTCTCATTAAGCGGCACTTTTCCGACGGAACAGACTCCCCATGCAGGCCAAGTTCTAGGCGCCCGTGCAGCCTTGATGCTACAGTCGCTTAGATTCTGCAGCACGCCTTAAAAATTCCGGAGTCTTTGTTATATACTAGCAATTTTTTGGTTCTGATTTCACATAACTTTTTTTTGGTTCTTCACGACCTTTCTATTTTGTACCTTCCGCCTCTTCTTGGGCTCATTCCTTTCTTTAGTCTCTAGCACCCTCCACTGCTTCCAACACACCCACCCACAGTCCCTTTTCATGAGGCACACATCTCCCGCAAGAATTGGAGAGTTCATTTAGCCATATTGCTGAAGAGCCGTTAGCAACTGTTTCAAGGAAACTACAAGAAGGGTTAATTAGATTGCTGGTCTATTCTTTTTTTTTTCTTTTTGAGCTGATCATTTCCCCTTCGTTCAACACCCTTCCACAAAATGGTTGCCATATTAGACATCACACCCCCTATAGCCAACTTCAAGCAGGCGTCATTCCGGGCCCACCTAAAAATGGAGGAGAAGGTACTTGAGCAAAGCCTCAAAGAGAGCAGCACTAGGGATGCCGAGCTTGAGTGCATGCTGGATTCTTGCAGCGACGACTCGTATAGTTCCAGTGCAGACTACTCGTGTTCCTCCGGGTCGTCTCCGGGGTACGCTTTGACCATGAGCAGTTTACGTTCAGTCATGAGTGCCCCGCAGGTACTGAATTCGTGTATCCATGTTACAACCCCCAATATAGCGATATCGCAAGAGTCGCCTACGCGGAGCAAGTTGACCCAGCTCTTGCATAGTCACGACAGCATTGCATCCTCAGCTCACACACTTGCACATGGTCTGGAACCAACAGCAACACAGGCCCAGGCCTCCGTACGATTCTTCCAGATAGCTTGGCAGATGCTACCACGGAACTTCACCATTAGATTTGCATTAAGAGACGGAGCTACGATCGACGAGAGCAAAAAGGGAGAGGAGAAAAGCACAGGTGTGAGCGAGTTCTTGGTCAAAGAGTCGCAGGGAAAGGTGCTCGAGGCGGTGTCCGAGCTCGAGACCGATAAGACAGCTCGGGTCCGCGAGTGTCGCATGAATAAGGACTTCCTCCGCATCTATGCATTGGACCATTCCGCCAGAATTACAGGCACACTTCCGCCTAGCACCGAAGAGTGCGAGAGCACCCACCGCCAACTCAGCGAAATCGTGGGGTTCTACCTGAGCGACGAAGACGATGAGGCAGAAGCAGTGGAGTTCGAGCGCCAGCGCATTTCACATTTATCCCAGGATAAGCTCTGGAAGTGTGTGATCTTGCAGCCAAGAGCCGACCCCACGCCTTGCCGTACCATTGACTCTTCCTCATATATCCGTGCACGAGATTCGTGGCGCTACGATCTGGGGCTGGGCCGCACACTGGCACCTGAAAGGGCAATGAAACCCGCGGGCCAGTTGCACCGCTCGCGCTGCCTCCAGAGCCCTGATTGCCCTTATCTGGGGTGCACGGTTCCGCAATACACACTAAGGGGATGGGAAAACAGGAGATGGACTTCTGTGCACTGAGCACGGCTGGCCACGTGAGAGCATATTAGGTTTTGGGTTTACTTCAAACAGCGTACGCTGTATTACGTTTATAGATTAATGGGATTTTTTCAATATTCTGTAGACACTTAGTGGTCTATAGTAACACTTTATATTTCCTCAAAAGACACTGATTGTGCGAATAGCTCCCACGATAGGACATTATGGTCCTTTGCAAGCATTGGTTCCATTACACGGTGTGCATATAATCAACATAGTGAGCAGTCACATACACACGTGACCAAACTAATCAACTCAGAGCGTCCGAAACCCGTACACCGCGGCCTCGCTCCAGCGCTCGCACCGCTCCAGCACGAAAAAAAACCTGAAAATTCTATTCAGACTTCACAGAAACCTACATTCGATATGGCTCCAAGCGGAAAGAAGGTTGCCCCTAACCCTTTGGCCCCAAAGGCTGAACCAAAGTCCACCGATGCTCCTACCAGAAGCTTCGGTATTGGCCAAGCCATCCGTCGTAAGACTGACTTGAGTGCTTACGTCAAGTGGCCCAAGTATGTCAAGTTGCAGAGACAAAAGAAGATCTTGTCCATGAGATTGAGAGTCCCTCCTTCAATTGCTCAGTTCCAAAACACCTTGGACAAGAACACTGCTACCCAAACATTCAAGTTGCTCAACAAGTACAGACCTGAGACTTCCACCGAGAAGGAGGAGAGATTGACCAAGGAGGCTGCTGCCATCGCCGATGGTAAGAAGGCTTTCGACGTCTCCCCAAAGCCTGTTGTTGTCAAGTACGGTTTGAACCACGTTGTTGGTCTTATCGAGAACAAGAAGGCTAAGTTGGTGTTGATTGCCCACGACGTTGACCCTATTGAGTTGGTCGTCTTCTTGCCTGCTTTGTGTAAGAAGATGGGTGTCCCATACGCCATCATCAAGGGTAAGGCCAGATTGGGTTCTGTCGTCCACAAGAAGACCTCTGCCGTCGCTGCTTTGACCGAGGTCAGACCAGAGGACGAGGCTGAGTTGGCCAAGTTGATCTCTACCATCAACGCCAACTTCATCGAGAAGTACGATGAGTCCAGAAGACGCTGGGGTGGTGGTATCATGAGTGACAAGCACTACCGTAAACAAGCCGAGAAGGCCAAGAAGTTGGAGGAGGCTGCTGCTGCTGAGGCCAAGGCTTAAGCCATCTCACCACGAATAATCATATTTCCATTTGGTACCTAAGCAATACTGTAGCACTTATTCCCGGCATAGTAGTGGTCAAACTATTTCGTAGTGTATACCTATTTATGTATATGTCTATGAATTATATGGTTGAAGACTGGTCCTGTGTGCAGTAGCCACCACCAACGCGCTTCGCTGCCTGCGACTGCAAATGTGCCTTACTCCAACACCATAGCCAGTATGAGTCAGCTATAGGTTCGATATACTGGTAACTCTACTTCATGCTCATATTCAGGATTCAGTTTTTCTACCTTGGATAGAAAGGCAGGTGTTTCCTTTTGGTCGCATGGGGTCGTGCACATAGCAAAAAGTGCTTTCGACCAATCGCCAGTCGCACGTTTGATTACCTGTGCGAAGGTCTTTTCGAAAAAGAGACATCAACGACATCAGCCTGTTCGCTTACAACCTCACACCAAAATGTCCTTTTTGAGAGACCTTATCGAATCCTCGTTTCCTACTGCTTATGCAGAAGAGGTATGTTAAGCCAGTCTGTTGGCATCCGAAGTTAAATGCTCCAGCACGATTGGGTATACGTCTAAAGACATGTCCAAAGCCACGGGAAAGCGACATGTATATATGAAAAATCCCGCCGCATTTGCTTACCGGGCCCTTTTTCTGGCATCTTTTTATTCCTACTCGATATCAAAGACTGAATTGGAATGGCGTTTCATATAGTATGCTAGTACGCTAGTATGGCATGGTACTCCATAGTGATGATTTGATGTACGGCCAATGGTGCGGAACAAGATTGAAAGTCAACAGAACAAACAAAAACTATATCGAACTTATACTAACGACAGACATCTAAGCACGTCGACGACGTAGAAGCCGAACAAGAAGAGTCCGAGTCTGAGGACAAGGAAGAAACCGAGGACTCCGAAGAGAGCGAAGACAAAGAAGAAGGTAGTGACGATGACGAAGATGAGGACGATGAGGATGAGGACGATGAAGATGAGGAGGAAGTCAAGGACCCTCTTGATGAGTTGCGTGAAGAGTGTGAGAAGACCGAGGCCTGTCACGAATACGTCCACCACTTCCAGGAGTGTGTGGAGAGAGTCACCAAAGAGCAACAGGAGGAGGGATACGAAGAGAAGGCTTACAAGGAGGACTGTGTGGAGGAGTTTTTCCACTTGCAACATTGTATTAACGACTGTGTGGCCCCCAAGTTGTTCTACAAATTAAAATAAACTGCATGTCATCATCTTCGAAAATAGACTGGTATTAGATAACGAATCATTGACTAGGTGTAGAGAAGCATGGGATATACGATCATCACTAATAAGAAGCTTTAAGTATACGTGTTCATAGAATGAGTACATGAGTACATTATGTGGTTATGATATGTCAGTGTATCAAGTGCATTACGAGTACATACGTGAGCATAGTGAGCACAGTGAGCATAGAGTGCTTTAATCAGTACCTTATGTCGGTAGCCAAGTGACTTTAAGTGAATACTCAAGTCAAATACACATAGGAGTATATTAAAGACAAAATGTAATCCATATTTTCTTATTCCACCCTATGCGCTAAGAACAAAGAAAATTTACATAATGGACAGTGGAGTTTGGTGCTTTCATAATCACCACAATACATGCATATTCCCAGATCTAATCTCTTATTGTAGTTCGCAGTTCGGGACGACGCGGTCATTGTGTAGCTTTTCTCTGGTATACTGAGCAAGGAATATAAAGACACTCGGAGAAATAAAATAGGCTACGCAGAAATTTCCTCAATGGACCCATTGATCAAATAAAGCCGCGGCACTCCCTTTCCCACCCATATACATATCGACACGTAGATAATTGAATTGTGGGGAGGTTATGGGTGTCCTGCACACATGCCGGTCATTCCGTCAGCCCATTCTCACCGAGACTACACGTCAGTAGTAGCTTGCATTAAGTACGAGAATTGTCCAAGCAAACCCATTGAACTTTCACTACTCACACCCTCCCACCAACCAAATGTCTGAACCAGTGTATGCATCCAGAATCTATGTCGGCAACATCGACTTTCGCTCTACCCCAGAGGAGCTCTCCAGCTTCTTTGACGGCTTGAGTGTCCAATCCGCTGAAATCCCGTCTAAGCCGATTGTGAAGCATGGCAGGAACTTCGACAAGTGCCTAGGGTTTGCCTTCGTGCAGTTTGCCACTGAGGAAGACGCCGAAAAGGCCGTCAAGCTATACAATGACAAGGAGTTCAAGCTGAGAACAATCTACGTCAAGAAGGCCTTGCCTCCAGCCTCAGAGGAGGAGAAACAGGCGAAGAAGGATGCATACGCTTTGAAGAGAAAGGAATCCAAGAAAAAGAGAAAGGCTGAGGCCCGTGCAAAGGCTGCTGAAAGTAAAGCTAACGGAGAGGAAATGTCAATTGATACTGCCAAGCAGAATGATACTGGTGCTTCCGACAAAGACACTGCGGTTTCCGACAACAAAGGGGCCAAGAGTTTTGACAAAAAAGACGGAGGAGCCAAGAAGAAAGCTCCAGAGGGTGCCAAGTCCAAAGACACGATTTTCATCACGAACTTGGAATTCAGGGCCAATTCCAAGTCGCTTGGCATGTTGTTTAAGGACTATGAAGTTGTGTGGGTGAGCGTGCCAACCAGAAGAGTGCTACCTCACGTGCTCAAGAAGATTACTGAGAACAAGGAGCCTGTTTTTAACAAGGGCTTTGCGTTTGTGAAGTTTAGCAGTGAGGAAGACCAATTGAGGGCCGTGCAGGAGTTCAATGGTAAGGAACAGAACGGCAGAGAATTGGTGGTGGAAGTCGCAGTTGAGAAACCAGAGGCCAAGAAGAAGCCCGTTAAGAAAGCTGCCACTACCCCCGAGAGTCAAGAGAAATAAACTCAAATAAACGGAGACTTTTATGAAGAGTCAGCTTCAAAATTGACCATGGTCGTAATGAGTAGTGATTTTTTTTAAAAAAACATGCACGATCCCTTATCTGGACGGCCATGTTCCCCTGGCAACCACATCACAGCCGTCTGGCATACTACGTCACTGGTGAGGGTGCGTGCATGCGGGGAAGCCCTAGCCCTAGGTGTGCGCACGTGATAGCATAGTGGTCAAGGTACACTGGCCCCGAAGAGCGCATCACGTGCCCATACACACCGCGCACGGTGCTGCTCCACCCAGTGAAAATTTCTCACCTCCTCCAAGTACTGGGTTTGAACTAAGACAAAATGGGTATGTGACAACACCACAAGATACGAACATGCTGGCATGTGCCCCGAAATAGAGCTTCTCCGTTGCTACCACAAAACTTTATATTTAAGCATCATTTTCCCGTGATGGAAATTGTCGTTTCCAAGAGCTCTCCACACTATAAAGACCTTAAATGGCCATTAGAGTTATTGAGATTTAATGGGCAAATTCACACCAGAATATTAGCTTCTTATGCTCAAGGCCGCTTGCAGTCACAACTGAATTTCATACTAACAAATTAGGTAGAGTTATTCGTAACCAGAGAAAGGGTAGAGGCTCTATTTTCACTGCCAACACCAGATTGAGACAGGGTGCTGCCAAGTTGAGAGACTTGGACTACTCTGAACGTAAAGGTTACATCCGTGGTGTCGTCAAGCAAATTATTCACGACTCCGGCAGAGGTGCTCCTTTGGCCAAGGTCGCTTTCAGAGACCCATACAAGTACAGAATGAGAGAAGAGATCTTCATTGCCAACGAGGGTGTCTACACCGGACAGTTCATCTACTGTGGAGCCAAGGCTTCGTTGAACGTCGGTAACGTCTTGCCTTTGGGTGCCTGCCCAGAAGGTACCATTGTCTCCAACGTCGAAGAGAAGCCAGGAGACAAGGGTTCTTTGGGTAGAACTTCCGGTAACTATGTTATTATCATCGGACACAACCCAGATGAGGGTAAGACCAGAGTCAAGTTGCCATCTGGAGCCAAGAAGATCATCTCTTCCAACGCCAGAGGTGTCATTGGTGTTGTTGCTGGTGGAGGAAGAATCGACAAGCCATTGTTGAAGGCTGGTAGAGCTTTCCACAAGTACAAGGCCAAGAGAAACTCGTGGCCAAGAACCAGAGGTGTGGCCATGAACCCAGTTGATCACCCTCACGGTGGTGGTAACCATCAACACATTGGTAAGGCTTCTACTATCTCCAGAAACGCTGTTCCAGGTCAAAAGGCTGGTTTGATTGCCGCAAGAAGAACTGGTTTGTTGAGAGGTACCCAAAAGACCAAGGATTAAGTTGTGCATTAATACAGAGTACGAAGAACCATTGACGTAGATACTCTAAAAAACAGTATTCTTTTCAGAGTACCCTCGGCACCTCGTATTTTCGAATTACCGGTGCACTAAATACAGGGTGTGGTAGACGGCAACATATCATTGGTTGTAGTAGAGTTGCGGGTACAGTATTGCAGGTTACACTATTTATTAATGCCAACATCAGCAGGGGGGGACAAAGTGTGGCCCATCTGCCAGACGGCTTTCTTGATTGGGCTTATCTGCTGGAGCGCGAAGCCGTACGGAAGTTCCTGCACAGGGCGCTCCTCCATCTCGAGACATTGAAAATCTCTAACAGGGTACACCTTACCACGCGATTGTCCTTTGTGGATCTAGAGTCTCTTTCGTTTTCTCAAATTCTAGTCCTGACATAGAGATAAGTCTACGTAAGTCAAACGTCGCTGAATACTTCTGGCTAGTATTGAATAGCTTAGTCGCTCACTTTCGCCACCTAAACTACTCGCCTATGCCCGAGTCCAATTCCACAATGCTGTGTGGTTACTGGGAGTACGATGATGTTCCTCATTGTGCTAGGTCAAGGCTCAACTTCTACTTCCCTATTGTTGTTGGTGGTCTCTCGCTAACTTACCTTACGGTGAAGAGCATTTTGTACTACTTGAAGCACTCCAAGAAGGTACAATTACCTGAAGAGTCACAGCCCCTTCTTGCTTCGCCTGATGCTTATGGCGCTGTTACGAATTCTCATGACACAAACAAGCCTCAGCTCTCTTTGAAGTCTCGTCATTTCGACTTGAGTGCTTTACTGGAGAACAATGAGGACGGAACCCCTCATGGTAAAGTTGTTGAGGTTCCAAAAGGTATTCTGGACAGGTTGAGAGTCTCTTTGGAATACATAATTGTCATTTTCCAGTTGGTGATCTCCATTGCCACCCTTTCCTTCAGGGACTTCAAGAAGGAGTGGAAGCCATACAATGTATCCGTTGTGCTCATAGTTTTTTGGGCTTACGCCTTTGTTCTTTGTTCAATTAGAGTTGTGAACATCAACAAAATGCGTCTCCGTCTTCCGTCTCTTTGGGCCCACTCCACTGCGCTTTACATATTTGTTTTTGCCTCCACAACAATTTCTTTTAGATCGGCTGTGATTGGCCATGTCAAACACCAGATTGTTTCCGAATACTATATTTCAAGTTTTATTGCTACTACTCTTTTGGTGCTCTTGAATATCACTTCTAGTGTTGGTGACAAACCAGGCAGTTTGTACGTCACCTCTGACGGAATCAAACCTTCCCCGGAATTGGTGTCCAGTGTGTGGTCTTTTTCGACTTACTCTTGGATTGACCCAATGATCTGGAAGGCATACAAGACGCCCATGAAAATGGAAGACATTTGGGGCTTGAGAGAAGATGACTACGCGTTACATATTTTAAAGCTGTTCAAGAAGGGAAAGCTGACTGCACGTTTCACCATTCGCTTGTTTTCTCACTTCAAGGCGCTTTTTTTCTTCCAAGGATCCTGGGCTGTATTGCAGTCCTTCATTGTCTTCTTGCCAACTTTATTGTTAAAGAAGATTTTGGAGTATGTCGCTGACCAGTCAACCACCACTCGCAGTGTTGTTTGGTGTCTTGTATTGCTCATGCCATTGACTAAATTGACTGACTCCATTTTCTCTGGTTTTTCTTTGTTTTTAGGAAGACGGGTTTGTGTTAGAATGAGAGCCATCATCATCGGTGAAGTTTACGCCAAGGCCTTGAGACGCAAAATCACTTCTAGTGATTCATCCGAAAACCCTGAAGAGCTGAAGAGTGACAAGAATGACAAGAATACCAAAAATGACGCCAAAGATAAGGACTCTTCCAAATCCTCTGAATTGGGTGCCATTATCAACTTGATGGCTATTGATGCTTTCAAGGTTTCTGAAATTTGTGGCTACTTGCATTTTTTCGTTGGTGCCATTCTTATGCTTACTTTCTGCATTGTGCTCTTGTACGGGTTACTTGGCTGGAGTGCTTTGGCCGGTGGTAGTGCCATTTTGATCTTGTTACCGGCCAACTACAAGTTTTCGGAGTTGACTGCAAGAGCTCAAAAGACCATGATGGGAATCACTGACAAGAGAATCCAGAAGTTGAACGAGACCTTCCTGAGTATCAGAATTATCAAGCTTTTTGCTTGGGAAAGAAACTTCTTCCTGGACATCATGAAAGTTAGAGCTGAAGAGTTGTACTACTTGAAGTTGAGAATGTTCTTTTGGGGTTGTCAAGCATTCGTGTGGTTTGCTATCCCCACCATTATCACCGTCATTTCCTTCTATTGTTACACAGTTATCGAGGGCAAGCCTTTGACTGCACCAATTGCATTCACTGCATTGTCGCTTTTCACTTTATTGAGATCCCCATTGGACCAATTGGCTGACATGACTGCTATTGTCATACAATCGAAAGTCTCCTTAGACAGAATCAGTGATTTCTTAGAGGAGGAAGAATCCACAAAATACGAACAATTGGCGCTGGGACCCTCAGACTCCAAAACCGTTATTGGCTTTGAAAATGCTTCGTTTTCTTGGAACTCTAAATCAGACAAGGATTTCAAGTTGAAGGATTTGAACATCGAGTTCAAAGAAGGTAAATTGAATGTCGTCATCGGTCCAACCGGTGCTGGTAAGACCTCATTGTTATTGGCTTTGCTTGGTGAAATGGAGTTGAATGCAGGTAGAGTGTTCTTGCCTGGAATTATACCTAGGGACGATTTGGTCATTGATCCAAGAACTGGACTTACTGAATCCGTTGCCTACTGCTCGCAAGGTGCTTGGTTATTGAATGACACGATTAAGAACAACATCATCTTCGCAACCCCATTCAACCCTGAACGTTACACAAAGGTTGTGGAAGCATGTGGATTGACCAGAGATTTTGAGATTTTGGCAGCAGGTGATAAGACGGAAATTGGTGAGAAGGGTATTGCATTGTCTGGTGGTCAGAAGCAGAGAGTCTCTTTGGCCAGAGCATTGTACTCAAACTCTAGACACGTTTTACTTGACGATTGTTTGTCTGCAGTTGATTCTCACACAGCTGCCTGGATCTACGATAACTGTATTGCTGGTCCATTGATGGCAAACAGAACCTGCATTTTGGTTTCACACAATGTGGCTTTGACTGTGCAGAAAGCTGATTGGATTGTTTCCATGGATAATGGAAAAGTCGCTTCTCAAGGAACTCCCGAGGAATTGATTTCCAATGGTCATTTGGGAGATGACGAATTGGTGAAGTCCTCGATCATGAACTCAAGAAATCAATCTTCAGCTAACTTGGAGAGCTTGGCCGCCAAGAATAATGAAATGAAAGCTAAGGCTGCTGTGATTGAAACAAAATTGAAAAAATTGGCTGCTGAAGACAATGAAGAGATCATTAATGATGGTAAACTTGTTGACGAAGAGAATAAATCTGATGGTGTTGTCGACTTCAAAGTCTACGCTGGATATGCCAAGGAGATTGGAGGATGGTTTGTCTGGGTGTGCATCTTTTTGGTCTTTTTGATTCCCCAACTTGTGTTCATTTCTCAATCCTGGTGGTTAAAGAACTGGGCTCAAAATACCGGCTACAGTGTGAGCTCCATTGGAATCAGTAAGTTCAGCCCTGAGAAGTTTACTTCTTTGTCTAGTATTGTTGGCTCTTACAATTACGTTGTCTCGACAGTTAATCCAAACAACATCATCAAGGCTGCAAACCTGTTGAAGGAAAGCAACTCAGTCTTGTACTACATCACCATTTACGGTATGATTGGATTGGTGTATGCAGTGTTGGCAACTTGCAGAGTGTTTTGGACATTTTTTATTGGTATCGAAGCTTCCAACAGTATCTTCAAGCAAGTTTTGACCAAAATCTTGAGAGCCAAGTTGAGATTTTTCGACAAGACTCCATTGGGCCGTATCATGAACAGGTTTTCCAAAGATATTGAGTCCGTTGATCAAGAATTGACGCCTTTCGCTGAAGGTGCATTTGCTTGTCTTATTTCCTGTGTTTCCGTCCTTGTACTCATTGCTGCTATCACCCCTGGCTTTTTGTTCTTCGCTGTCGTTATTGCCTACTTCTATTACTTGGTGGGTACTCTTTACCTCACACTCTCTCGAGAGTTGAAGAGATTTGACTCCATTACAAAGTCCCCAATCCACCAACACTTCTCGGAAAGTTTGACTGGTGTTGCAACTATCAGAGCCTACGGTGTGGAAACCAGATTTATGAAGCAGAACTTGGCAGCTATCGACACCAACAACAGACCATTTTTCTACATGTGGGTGGCCAACCGGTGGTTGTCTTTCAGAGTTGATGCAGTTGGTTCCATGGTTATGTTCTTTGCAGGCATCTTTGTCATCTTGTCCATCGGCAGAATCGATGCTGGATTGGCAGGTTTGTCATTGTCTTACGCTATTTCATTTTCGGAGAATGCTCTTTGGATTGTGCGTCTCTACGCAAACATTGAAATGAACATGAACTCTGTTGAGAGATTGCAAGAGTTTTTGGAAGTGGATCAAGAGCCACCTGCTGAATTACCTGAAGCCAAGCCAGCTGCGTCGTGGCCTGAAAAAGGTGAAATCAAGGTCAATGACTTGTCTTTGAGATATGCTCCAGACTTGCCTCGTGTTATTAAAAATGCTTCTTTCCATGTGGAGCCTTACAACAAAATTGGTGTTGTGGGTCGTACCGGTGCCGGAAAGTCTACCATCATCACTGCATTCTTCAGATTCTTGGACCCAGAAACCGGCTCCATTGAAATTGATGGCGTTGACATCACAAAGATTGGACTCGATGACTTGAGGCAGGCAATCACCATTATTCCTCAAGATCCAACTTTGTTCACCGGTACGATCAGAAGCAATTTGGATCCTTTCAACCAATATTCTGATGAACGGATTTTTGAGGCTTTGACCAGAGTCAACTTGCTTTCTCCAGGTGAAAGAGAACGATCTGCTAATGGGGACAATAGTTCCGAGAACCAAAACAAATTTTTAGATATCAACTCGTCAGTGTCTGAAGGTGGAAACAACTTGTCGCAAGGCCAGAGGCAATTGATGTGCTTGGCCCGTTCGTTACTTAAAAGTCCTAAAGTGATCCTTTTGGACGAGGCCACTGCTTCTATTGACTACAAGTCCGATGCTTTGATTCAGAAAACCATTCGTGAGGAGTTCTCGGGCTCCACCATCTTAACCATTGCCCACAGATTGAGATCGATCATTGATTACGACAAGATCCTCGTCATGGATGCAGGTAAGGTTGTGGAGTACGACAATCCATATGTTTTGATCGCAAACAAGGACTCTTTGTTCTACAGTATGTGTGAGAACAGTGGAGAATTGGATGCCCTCAAGAAGCTTGCCAAGGCGTCATATGTCAACCAAAAAAACGCAGCTAAGTAGTCAACTGTGATTTATTTCTTTTCAATGTTTTTCCGCGTCTGTGAGTGTGAATACAATTCGTCTATCTAAATTCCACTTCCGTCTGCGTTTCAGGCCCGGCCTACTTTTGATATTCTCATGCGGGCCTATGCAGTGGGTGCGACCACGAGTAACACAGGCCAAATTTAAGATATGCTTTGCAGTGGTTAAGAAGAGCAACACTATCATGAAACATTTGGATTAAGTATCACAACAATATATTTATTTAATAGTTCAGTAACAACAACACTTGCTGGGTATTTATAAATGTGTAATCTAAAGTTTGACTAACTAAAGTGGATTGCCAAAGCCTTGGGCCAATGGATTATAAATCATTAGTTTAGTCTTCGGCTGTGGGCTTTTTTTAGGAATATGGATATGTCATCAGTCCCACACTTCTAATATTTGGTGCTGTCAGGTGACCTTACCGGCCTACACGGTGCAGTCTGTTACGGTATCGCGTACATCTGAATCTATGAGGCCCGGGAGTGCATACATCGGAATCGCTTATCAGCCACAGTATTAGTGCCAGCCATAAAAAGTCCCCGATCCGGCCACCCACTCCAACAAGCCTCTAATTTAGCTTAGGTTACCCTCAGAACGGATGTCATATATAAAATTGTCAGATGACGCGTCGGAGACCACTCTAGGAGTGGACTATGAGTCTCGTCTCTCCAATGTGGATCCAGTTCTCCCGGGTGATCTCAATCTGGGGTTTCTCCAAGAACTAGAGGATTCGCCACAAGGCAGACACTTGGGCTTATTTTCCACAACCATTTTGTTTGTGAGCCGAATATTGGGCTCAGGTTTCTTGGCCATCTCTAGTGGCATGTACAATGACTGTGGAAAGTCGCCGTTTTTCTTCCTCCTTTCGTGGGTGATTGCATCGACACTTGCCTTTTCGGGGCTCTACGTGTACCTTGAGTTGGGTTCTTTGATACCGAGATCTGGAGGAACAAAAGCGTTTCTAGAGTTCATCTACGATAAACCTTTCATGATGACCAGTGTGATCATCTCATTGTATTCCGTTATGTTTGGTTTCACTATTCTGAACCTCTTGGTGTTTGGAGAATACTTCTTGCATGCTTTGGGTATCGAAACGACACCTTTCCGAACAAGGCTCACTGGCTTAACTTTGTTGTATATTGTGTGTGCTTTCCATGGTGTCAGCGTACGCCACGGAGTGAGAGTACAAGACTTCATTGGCTTGATGAAATTGGGGTTGGCTGGCGTGATTATAGCCACTGGATTTTACGTTAACGTCCTTCCTTACTCTGTCACACATTTAAAGTATGAATTGGATGCCTCCTCTTTCTTTGCTGCTGAAAATACTTTGACTCTCTCGTCATTTGCAAGTGCTATCATCAAGGCCACTTTTGCATTTTCTGGCTGGAATTCCGTCCATACAGTGACCAACGAAATTAAAGACCCTGTTCGCACGCTAAAAATTGCCGGCCCTGTCGCTTTGAGTATAATCACTGCAACGTACATTGCCATCAATATCACGTACCTAGCCATCATCCCCAGCGATGAGATCTCGAGCAGTGGTGAATTGATTGGGTCAGTATTGTTTGAAAAAGTTTTCGGGTACCACATCGGTAAACAGTTCCTTACTTTTTCTGCTGCAATTTGCACGGGTGGAAATGTCTTTGTTGTGTTGTACACAATCTCCCGGGTGAGCCAGGAAGTTTTCAGAGAGGGATTCTTACCATATTCGCAGTTCATGGCATCCAACTGGCCCTGGGGTGCTCCTTTGCCAACCATTTTATTGAGTTGCTTGATCTCTACAACGGTTATCGTATCATTCCCTGATGGAGATGTATACAGCTACGTTGTGAGTCTTGAGAGTTACCCACAACAAATATTCATCGTGCTTTGCGCCCTTGGCATTTTTATTGTGAGAAAGAGGTATCCAGAGGTGAGAGCTCCGATTCGTTCAACATACTTTGGGACAAGTCTAGTCATTCTCATTTCAGGGTATTTGATCGTTTTGCCGATTGTGGGCTCCAACCCAAATCCTAAAGGTACCGAAGGCTGGATACCTTACACGTATCTTGGGATGTTTTGCTTGTTTCTTTGCTTTTTTTATTGGTATTGCATGTTTAAATTGGGCCCAAAATATGGAAAGTACACTCTTTTTGCCGAAGAAATCCAGCAGGAAGATGGCCTTGTGGTGAAACGATGGGCGAAAATATACACCAGGAATCCTTCATGAAAAGCGGAAATACACACAGGGTAATTAGTCACCTATTATATGCTCTACTCTTTTGAGTAGTTTCAAAAAGGACTGACTGTGTAGCCTTCTTGCCACATTGACCGACAACTCCTCATCAGTCATAGTAAGAAGGGATTTCTTTTTCTCCTTCAAAATATGAGTTAGAGTTTTTTCAAGAAGTCGATCCATGGAGTGATTTTTCTTCCGTGATGATTTTGAACGTTTCTTATGGGATGTGTCAAAAGGGAGAGCTTTAAGCGAGGCTGTTATATCAGCCCGAGTTAACTGTGGTTTTGTATAACCACTCGTATTGGCAGTACATTCCGAATCTGGAAGTAATGTTCCAGATGTCAGGTATGTGTTGTACTGCGTGTTGTTGCTGAATAAATCGGTTGATTGGGAAAGAATTGTGGAGTCATAATCGTTGGATTCATGTAACCGCGCAGCATTCAAGAAAGTTCGGAAGCTCTCTTGAAGATTTGATTCATTATTTTTTGTAACTTGAGGCTCGGTTCCTTTTGGGCGACTTCGTACTTCCCAATCTGCAGTTTGAGGCGCAGGCTTCTCACAGCGCTTGATAGGCTCTTCTTGGGTCAAAAGTAATTGAGACAGCAGAATTGGGTTTCTTTGAGAGAATGTATCTTCGGTGAAGTTCTGAGATATTTCCTGAGATGAAATTTGTGACAGTTTCCTAGAAGTAGTTACATTGTTTTGGAGACCAGTAAATGTTGGCTGCCGTTCGGCATTAGACTCTGATTTTTGCAGATCAGGGTATGAATAGCTTTCAGATTGTAAAGAAATACCGATCCATTGTTGGATTTTGTTGGAAAAAAAATTAAAATGAGCCTCGGAGGCAAATGTGATCTGAAGGCGTTTGTTGAGAGTATCACCATCAAAGATCTTGAGACCCACCACGGGCTCTTTGACTAAAAATTTCACGTTTGACGAATTTAAATGGGTCATGTCCTAAGAATTAGTATTTGATCATTTTTTAGGTTCAGGGGCGACTCTGTAGTACTGGGTCAGCGCTTGGCTGCAAAAACACAATTATTCAGATATTGGTCCATAATCATTTGAAAAAATACATACTATGCATCTTCCTTGAGATAAAATTTCAAGACTCACAGATGATGAGTAAGTGGTGGCACATTTAAGCTTCAAGCCCATTCTGTAGTGGGTCCAGTCTTTATTGGGGATTGTGAGCTGTGAGGCTCTGGTGATAGAAAATTCTTGGGTTTCAACCATTATCTGTTTCTGATTAGACAAGTTGGTGCTTTTCAAGAAAGACAATTATAGCAAGTTTTGGTGTTTTTGCAAAAATTAGCAACTTGTGGGGAAAATAAAGAGTGGTAGCTGCGGTGGTTTCGCTCCCTTATTATTTACGACCATTGATAAAATCCGCGAAAAGTGAAAATGTGGAGTATCACCATGAATGTTGGCTTTCTTTTTTTGGAGGTATAAAGTGTTTATATAATCAAAGAAGTCCCTCAGAGGCCATTATTGCTTCTGCAATATCCCTCATGTCAAGATCCTCAGACTCCAAATCTCTTTTGAATGCAATAGGGCCAAGCTTTCCAAGGGCCCACTCTATGACGTCCATGGTCAACTCTCCAGCCAAACTCATGGTCATGTTTGCTTGAAGATTTGGTCCGANTCTATGACGTCCATGGTCAACTCTCCAGCCAAACTCATGGTCATGTTTGCTTGAAGATTTGGTCCGAGCTCTGCGCCGTCATAAGCAGAGATGGCAAGCTTAAATAGCTTGTAGTATGTGAGGTCTGCTCCTGGGTACTCCAAGTTGGTTTCTCTGTAGGTACGCTTGCATCCTTTCACTGGTTCGGTGCCATTGAACCTGTGCTCAATCCAGGTCAATGCAGCACCGGAGCCTTCCACTAACTCCAAAATGTGGCCTGTGGTGTTTGATGTTGCAAATTCCATGGACTCAATGCCCCAGTCACAGTAGTTATCGTATGCTCTCTCCGAGCCAACAATAGGGATAATTTCGTCCTGCATTCCGTGGAAGACAAAAAGTGGGATTTCTGGAAGTCCCTCTTTCTCCGTGAGCGCCAAAGTGTTGTCATCGATGATTTTCACAATTTCTTTTTTCTTGAAGAAATCCCAGCCAGAGGAAAAGTATGGGTCATCTCCACCAAAAAAGTCATCGAAAAGGTAACTGACGAAAGAACCGGCCAAACATTTGCTGCGAGACTGATTGAATCTCTCAAACTTTTCTTGCAGGGCAAACTCTTTGTAGATGTTCTTCTGAACTTCAGGATAGTGGGTAAGAATACCGTTGATACCATTTGGAATCAATCCTGCATAAAGACTACCGTCAGTGGCCTCAACTGTAGCAGTGACGTTGGTGCACCATCCACCCATAGCAGCACCAATTAAATTGTCCTTCAAGTCGGGTGCGTATTCTGGTTGAAGCTGTGCTGCCCAACCAGTGGGAATCGTGCCTCCAGAATAACCCCACATAACCACAGCAGCATCTTCGTTAACACCTGTAACGTTTCCACTAGCTAGAGCAGCTCTAATAGAGTCGAGCGCAGCTCTTCCTGCTTGCTTACCGACAGTGAATGCTCCAAGGGAACCCTCGTAGTCTGGAGCCACAACATACCAACCTTTTGCAAGAGCAGGATTCATAATGTATGCCTCAACCTGAATGGCAATACTGCTCATAGGAGCACCGAAGAGAAGCGCATAAGATGGGGCACACTCTGCATTGGCAGAATCCTCTGCAAAATGGTAAGACAAGAGTTTGGAGGGGTCAGCATCATATGGTTCGAGAACGGTAGTGACAATTGCGGTGGGTTTACCATTACCATCTGTCGACCTGACCAAGAATTGCCATGCGTTTTTGACGTTGATGGGGTAGTACACGGCCCGGATCATCAGTGGGGCTAACCTATGATTTATTATTTCTCCCTCTTTGTAATCTTCAACATTGTCTGGGATTCTATAAAAAGGATCAACAATTGGACTCACTGGCTTGAAATATAAAGCATGTGTTAGCTGTAAGAGAAATGAGATGGATAAAAGTACCCCGAGCCTCATTGTATATACTTGTGTTTAGGACGCTTTGATGAAAATTAGTATGCGGTATACGGGACGTTTAAGTCAGGGGATATGACGACAAATATTCTGATGCAAAATAGAAAGAATGATGAGAGTACACAAGTGACTAACTCGGTATTTATACTTGGAGACTTCGTGGCTTGCGCCTGTTGCACATTTTCCGTGTTGGGTCAAACGCGAGGAATCCTAAATATGCACATATTTACGATGTGCACCTACTTGAAAGTAGATGACGGCTTAGAGCTCGCCTAATTTGACCCTAAAATATTGACACAACTATCACCTCAGTCACAGAGTCATTCATTTAGATCTACACTCGCCTAAATTCAACATGGTTTTTTTCAACTCAAAACAATTGAGTATAAAGCAAGGGCCATTTATCGTGCCGAGGTGTCTCATTGCTACTTTAGGCAAAAACTGTATCTTCAAGAAATCGCGTGCAGATCGATATGCACCTGACGGACTTCTCATGCCCTCCTGACGCATGTGCCGCTCGCCTAAATTATATGCAGATCAATAACCACTTTTGAACTTGAAAGATACAGTAAGTTGAAAGAGCTATCAGCTCTTGACATGTCGAGGATTCGAAAGTTTGAGAAGACAACTTTAAGCAAAGAGGAACTTTGTTTCAGGTCGGGAAAATTAAGATGACTTGTGAGTTTATGGTGTTTGATAACTGAGTAAAGTTGCAAATTCTTCGAAAGTGAATTAAATATCACCTAGAAAAAATATGCCCTTCTTTCACAATCTGAAAATCAAAACAGTCTATTTAAAAATACTTCTTCCCGATTTGTCCGCTTATATTGCACTTCCACAATATTTCCCAAAGAAGAAAAGAATTTTCCCCACGATCTGCGCAGAGGCTGCACGCGAACTACATGCAGGCCAATATTTTCATCTGTTTGGGAATGGTCGTGAACTCATGAATCCATGGACACAGGTTTCTAAATTTAACAAAATAATTCATATTATGGTATTAATACTCGGTATCTAATTTAAGTAGCGGCATTAAGCTTTGAAGGGTATCACTCCCACCCATCCAAGTGCTTTGGAGAGAAGTGATAAAGCAATTTCAGTCTTGAAACCTGCAGTACCATTCAAAGCTTCGGTCAAACCAATTTCTCCTCCGTGAAAGCCTTCCAAAATAGACTGAACCATCCAGTAAACCCCATTGTCAGCACCAGGGTAGTCCAAGTTCGTGGTTCTAAACGTCTTTTCGCAGCCCTTGACGGTTTCCTTGCCGTCAAACCTATCCTCTAGCCATTTGATAGCAGCCCCGCTGCCTTCCAACGCTTCCAAAATATGTCCCGAAGTGTTGGAAACCGTCATTTCAAACGAATCAATGCCCCACTTGCAGTAGTTCTCGTACACTCTGTTTGCAGAAACATAAGGCACGATTTCGTCGTTAAGAGCATGGAAGAGAAAAAGAGGGATTTCAGGGTAGCCATCATCTTCGTGCAACCCCAAAGTATTGAGATCCACAATCATTTTGACCTCGTCCATTTTGAAAAAGTCCCAGCCGTTTTCAAAAACAGGATCTTTCCCATCGAAAAATTCTGTAAAGGCATAGTCGAATATCGTGGGAATAAAACAATGCAGATCCGCTTCAACAAACTTCTTCATTTTAGAAGGATTGATTTTATCCCACAAAATTTTCTGGTACTCCGGGTACTCGTGCAAAAGACCATGGATGGCCATTGGAATCAAGCCCGTGTAAAGAGTACCGTCGGTGGCCACTGCAGTCGCAGTGACATTAGTTGCCCAGCCACCAAAAGCAGCTCCAATGAGGTTATCCTTGAGTTCAGGTGCATATTTTGGCTGCTGTGATGCGGCCCAAGACGTGGCTATACTACCTCCAGAGTAACCCCACATGGCCACCTCAGCATCAGGGTCAATTCCGGTGGTATTGGAAGACTGCAAAGCTGCTCTAATGGAATCTAAGGTGGCAAGTCCGGATGACTTACCCACAGTAAAAGTTGCTCGAGGACCTTCATAGTCGGGTACTACCACGTACCAGCCCCGGCTCAAGGCTGTGGCCATTAAATACGATTCGACTTGTATTTCCGAAGAGTCCATGGATGCACCGAAGAGCATTGCGTAAGATGGACCACATGTGATATTGGAAGAGTCTTCTGCGTATTGATACGACAAGACTTTCTGTGGGTCTGCGTCGTATGGCTCTATGATTGTGGTGATAATGGCAGTGGCATTTCCTCTGGAGTCAGTGGAGCGCACCTTGTACTGCCAGGCACTTTTCACATTGATGGGATAATACAAAGCTCTGATCATCAGAGGTGCATCTCTCTGGTCAATAATATCTCCAGGATCATACAGATCTAGGTCATCTGGCTGGGCATAGAAGGGATCGTGATTCGGCCTCACGGGCTTTTTAAGGTAGAGAGCGCAGGTGAAGTTAAGAAAGCAACAGATGGAGAGTAATATCAGTGACTTCATTTTTCTTACCACTTTTTAGTTTCATTGAGTTTATGGGAGAAATCATGCTCTTAAATATCCCTAATTCAATTTAGCATCCCTGGTGTATGCAGCTGCAAATACGCAGATTTGAAGCCTTCGTCATAGAAAGATTTCCTGATACGGATAAGAATTCTCACAAACGTACCGAATCTGGCGCAGGGGGACGAATTGCCAGTAGTTCAGACCCATCGTACTTCAGGAATGCTGTCTATTTTTCTACTATTGCTTGTAACGGATATTTCGTACCAGGCATTTCGGGGATAGGTTAGCCGACACATATTCGATGCGTCTTCTCCGCATTTTCCCCACATACCGCAGATCCTGACGTGAATTATATCCGGCTAAACTTGACATTTTAGGAGATAAAAGATGATAACAGTTTATATTTTCTTAGAAAAAATCAAAGAAATCTACACAACCATTTGAACAAGTTCCTGACTCTGCAAATATAATACATTATATGATCACTCACTTTTGCCTCTAACGTATACCAATTAAATGTAGTTCATTAAATTTTTCTTCACCAATTCCATCGTATACCTTTAATCCTATTGTTTTAAATGAACTTCTCTGATGTCCAAAAGTAGTAAATTCTCGATTAATATTCGGTCACACATGTTCACACCTGGGAGCATTGTTTCATAAAGCGCGAAATCGACTACTAAGCCAAAGTATGACCTGTTACTCAGAAGCTCCTTGAAAAAGAGTAAATTTCCCCAACAAAAGCTTATTTCCAATTTGGCCGGTATTTAAGTCTGCGCCAGGTGGAACTGGGTAATTCTGTAGGTTCAGGTAAAAAGGTGATCTTGCAACAGAGAGTGCCAAAAAGGAATTTACTGGGTAGCGATCAAAAAGCCAATGAGGAGTTAATTGCCTCATGAACTCATATTAACATAAATATTGGGGGTTACGATTGCCTCGTGTGATCCTTGTAAAATGCATTATTCTTGTTTAGGTGCCGCATCTGAGGCATGTGCCAAGTCAAGCACTTCAACATCAGCTCACAAACATGATTAACACCAAGAAGCCCAGCGAATGTCGTATCAGATGGCATGGGGTCCTATGTACAGAAACCATCTAATATTATCACTCCATTGCTCCTTCAGAAAAAATGGTATCTAGTCTTTTCAATGCTGTTTGATACAAGAGAAGCATGATCGAACTCTGGACACCAGTCCAAATGAAACGAGGTCCAACTCCAGAAAACATACCCAAGAGTCCCTCATTCTTGTAGATAGATCCCAAGGCGTTGAAAGTTGAAAATCGATGCAAAAACAACCTTGCAGGCGTCTCTTGTTTGCTTGTATCGAGAGTAGACGTTTGAATTCTGGTTTTGATGACATCAAGTGGCGTTGTGATGGTTCCGGCTAAACCACCGGCAGCAGCTCCGGTGAGGAGCTCGGAAGTTATGCTCAAATCAGAAGATCCATTGTTGTAGCCAATGGCCCACACTCTGAACTTCTCGTAAAATGCAAATTGTAATGCACTGAATGGTAGATCCCGTAACAATGTTTCCTTGTATCCATAACCGAGGGCAGAAACACCCTCATTACGCACGATGGAGCGCACGGCATCTCGAAGCCCTTTGTAGTTATAACCACACTCTTTTGTATATGGATTATTGTATTTTCCTTGAAGCTGGAGACGAGTTTTTATTACTTCTGAG
>NLAL01000263.1:0-21324 GCA_002374735.1 Metschnikowia sp. 13-106.1
TTTTCTTTAAAACTTTCAACAACGGATAAGAAAACAGTGTCATACTTGAGGATTTCGACATGATAAACTATGCACCCCGAACCTTAAATTCGGTGTCATAAGCTCAAGTTCGGTGTCATAAGCTCAAATTCGGTCTCATAAGCTCAAGTTCGGTGTCATAAGCTCGAGCTTAATGAGGGGTTCGAAGAAGATCAAGCAAGGCATTGGCAAACTAGGCCACTTCACCGTTTTCATTGTCTAAAGTCTTGGCAAACTCTCCGTAGAGCTTATGGAACGACGCGAGATACTCCCGAGGAATATACAAGCAGTTGATCTTGCACACCTCTCCTCTTTTGGGAGGAATTCGGAGCGTACTGGGCTTGAATATAGGCTTGAGCTCCGACTTGCCTTCGATCCAAACCAACACGCCGTGGCTCCAGTAATCCTTGATTCCATGCTCTCGTAGTGTGTCACGCTGTAGAATATCGAGAAGGCCCTCGAATGTGGTGGTACCTTTGACCTGCCTGTTATACTCAAGCGGAATGCCTAGCTTGAAGGTGATTTTAACATGTAAATTATCCTATGACTATGGAGTGTTTACATATCTTGATGAGACTATGAAGTCAATATCTTATAGTATGAGTCATCCACTGGATATTACTCCCTGGTTAATCACAGGTCGTCCTGGTACCGCAACCGTCGTTGCAGATCTGGCGTTATCTTCTTTACAATACTATACACTATACTATACTATACTATACACTATACACTATACACTATACACTATACACTATACACTATACTATATTATACTATACCTCTATACTATACTATACTATATACTATACTCTACTTCTATACTAGACTGTACACTATACTTCTATACTATACACTATACTATACTAGACTAGACTATATACTATACTCTACTTCTATACTATACTATACTATACTAGACTAGACTATATACTATACTCTACTTCTATACTATACTATACTATACTATACTATACTATTGTAATATACTAAACTACTGTAATATACTATACTATACTATACTATATACTATACTATACTATACTATACTAGACTATACACTATACTATACTTGTCAACCAGTACATGTACGGAGGAAAGGTACTTCGTGGATATGTTGTAATCAGGACACTGAAAGATAATTGGGCTGCACGGACCTTGAACAATAAGACTGTGCAGACCTTAGACGAGTAAAGGTATAAGAGTTGCTGTGGCCCCGTCACATAGGACTTTGGTCTTGTAAGGTATAAATTACGGATCCATGTATATTAATATATACTAAAACAAAAGTTGAAAATACTACACACCATTTATACTATACTACTGTAATATACTATACTACTATACTACTGTAATATACTATACTACTATACTGTACTACTGTAATATACTACTACTATACTGTACTATGTAATATACTACTACTATACTGTACTATGTACCATACTATACTACTATACTGTACTAAACATCATTTTATACTACACTACTACACTATACTACACTATACTAAACATCATTTTATACTACACTACTACACTACACTGCACCTTTTTAGATGTGAGACTGTTACTGCTTCAATAACGTTTGTTAACCTAACTTGTATTGGTTACAGGTCCTCATAGAGAGGACCCGAAGCAGCGTATATAACTAAGAAAAAAACGTGGTATCGAAAATCTCGTCATCGAAACATTGCTGAGGATTGTCATCATAGTATGCAAACTCTTATGGCCATTCTTACGATCGGTAGACTAGGCTTCGTGAATTCTCTATAGCCAGGGCCCTGTCCATCGTGGAACTAACACATACCACTCGGACTATTCCATAACACTCGGACTATTCCATACCACCCGGACTATTCCATAGCACTCGGACTATTCCATACCACTCGGACTATTCCATAGCACTTGGACTATTCCATACCACTCGGACTATTCCATAGCACTCGGACTATTCCATACCACTTGGACTATTCCATACCACTTGGACTATATGACTATATTCCTGTAGTCCTCATTCACTATTCCCTAATCAGTCTCTCAGTAACATCCCAAAATAGCTCTCTTCAGCTACTTCCACTGGCACAAGGATTGACCCAACTTCAACAACGTAATCACCCACAGCCTAATCGCTCAAGGTCTTGCAGACAACGATACCTGTAGTGGTTCTTTTCGTACAAGGTGTGCACAAGTCTCTATGGAATGCGTGCACGTCGTTAATATTGGGGAATCTCAACAACATACCGGTGAACTTCTCGGCAAACCCCTCGGCAAACTCCTCGGCAAACCCCTCGGCAGTGGACTTGACTTTTCTTATGTAAAATGCCTTGATAAGGGTGATTTGAAGCGTGTTCTGACGGGAGTGTTTTTTTTCTTTGCTTTACTGACTAACTCAGCTCTCCATAAAAAAAAGGTTCAAATACTAGTCACGAACCCAGAACTGACTCCACTCTTCCCAATTTGGGAGGTTTCGTGAATCACACTTTCTGACTGCCTCTGCTGTCTCCATCTCCATCTCTGTCTGTCTCTGTCTCTGTCTCTGTCTCCATCTCCATCTCTGTCTCTGTCTCTGTCTCTGTCTCTGTCTCTGTCTCTGTCTCTGTCTCTGTCTCTGTCTCTGTCTCTGTCTCTGTCTCTGTCTCCATCTCTGTCTCTGTATCCAGTGGGCCTCACTACTCCATTGGCAATAATGTGAGCGACTTCCCAGTTGCCACTTTCCATGGAGTCTAGATCGTTCGACTCAGATTAGCTAAGTTTGAAATAGAGCTATTGGGGGTCACATAACTGGAGCGCTAATGTTGTTGGGAACATTGGGAGCCAATGACATCGAGGAGTGGTGGAACTTCAGTATTCGTCATAGTCATTTCTCTGATCTGTATCAGTATGTATAAGCTCCAAGGATCCACTGAAAGCACTGTTCTCAAACTCAAACTGACGTGGCTCCAAATTTCACAAGAGTAACTTCCTCTCTTCTTCGCTTGGTCCTTGTAGTATTGGCATTTTGGTAGACTCCGGTATGACGACTGTGGCAGTACTGTCTGCAGTCCAAGCCACCATATCACCGCACACAATACTCAACAATGGTAAACTTCAAATCGACCCACCCTAGCCTCGGCCTGCATAGTACCCAGCCCATCTTCCGGCCAATCCTCCATCTACAGTCGCCGGACCCATGAGCCAGTTCAAATTCAACATCTCCAAGTCGCTGGCCACCACCTCCACCTCCAATGCCACCTCCACATCCCTACCTCCCAGCCTTTCCCAAATAACCACCAACAACAACAGCAAAAACGACAGTAATAATAATAATAATCATAATAATCATAATAATGCTGGTACGGCTACGGGTACTGATAATAGCAATATTAATGGCCACGGTGGTAAAATCGATATGAATGGGGATTCCAAAACCCTCGGGGGTCCTAACCTGCCCGGTACGATTCTGCCTAATTCGGCTAATCTCTCCAATATCTCCAATCCTGTTTCTGGAGTGTCTGGTGTTCCCGGGGTCTCTGTTTCCGGCCATATCTCTGCTGGCCCGGCCAATCTCGTGTCTCTGTCCGATACTGGGGCCCGGAACATCCTTGAAAAGTATGAAAACATGGAGAGAGAGAGGGAACTGAAGGAGAACGGGCACCCTGGAAATTTGGAGAAGACTGATTCTGCGTCTGAAACTTCTGACGTGGCTGAACCTTCTGAGAAGGTGTCAGAGCCTAATGAAAAGGTATCTGAGAAGGTACCCTCCACTCCTGAATCTACCCAAACCAACACCACCCAATCAAACACCACCCAGTCAAACACCCAGTCAAACACCCAGTCAAACACCACCCAATCAAAATCGGCACAGTCCAAAGATGTACAGTCCAAGGATGTACAGCCCAAAGAGCCAGAGCCCAAAGAGCCAGAGCCCAAAGAACCAGAACCCAAAGAGCCAGAGCCCAAAGACTCTCAAATGTCCGAGGAAATGGGGGGATCTCCGATTATTGAGTGTACAGAATCCAAGGCACCCATAGAACCCGAGCCTAAGAGTCAATCTGAACCTACAGAGTCCGGAACTTCAAAGGATACTGGGGATTCTAAGGAACCTAAGGAACCTATAGAAGTTAGAGAATCTGGCGAACCTGAAGCACCTCAAAATGCCGGATTGAAAAAAACCGGAATTACAGAACCCGAAGAAAGGCCACCAAAAGTCTCCTATTCAAGCATGTCCATGCAGGCCTACGAGCCGGAGCTCCAAACAAACGATCCGGTCAAGGTGGAGGACAAGGATTCTGACGATGATAAATTATCTGAAAATGAACTTTTTTCTGAAAAATTAGACAAGTTCGAGAAAACAGATCTTCTTTCCATTGACACTACTGAGCCTTTGGAGGAGTTCCAGGTCCCAGAAATAAATGGGTCGGAATCCACCAAAGCTAGCCTAATTCAAATTCCCACACCATCAAACCAGGAGCCAACCCAGAATTCAGACCAAAATTCCACTTTATCAACGCAAAAGTCGGACCAAAATTCCAATTCAAAAGAGTCCAGGGTCCGTTCTTCCCGAAAAGACTCATTGGCCTCAAAAGTCGATGCTCGCCAACAACACCAGATGTCACACCGGCCGTTTGACTTCTCCGTATTCCTTGCCCATCTCCGCAAGAAAAGTGCCGATCCCATCGTACGCTACATTCGCTCGTTTCTTGTGTCATTCACCCGAAAAGCAGATACCATGACTACAGCGCAGAAAACAAAGGCAGTACGCAACTTCACCGATTTTCTAGCGGAGAAATTCCATGAACACGAGCCTTTTGCGCTGATGGACGCCGCAGATACGGAGAACTCCTTGGAGGGAGTGGAGAAGTTGGTCATGAATAGACTCTATGAGTGCTGTTTTCCTGTAACCAAAGGAAACCATATCAATGGGGCCTTGGCCAAAGATCTAGATGATGACCACGAGCTTTCTCGACAGATGGAGAAATTTAGCTGGCTTTCGGGAGTGCATCTAGACGTGGACGTGGACCAGCTCTCCAAGGACTCCCAGGTGGACTACTTGCACTATGCAGAAACAGAGCTCAATAAAATCAATTCATACCGGGCCCCACGTGACAAGATCATCTGCATTCTCAATTCGTGCAAGATCATATTCAGTCTTCTCCGGGCCAATGGGCAGGAGACAAATGCAGACCTGTTCATCCCACTACTCATTCTCGTGATGCTCCGGGCAAAGACTCCTAATCTATTGTGCAATCTCCATTACATTGAGCGGTACAGAGGTGAACGGTGGTTGATCCATGGTGAAACAAGCTACTACTTGTCCACGGTGCAGGGTGCCATTCTGTTCATCCAGAATATCCAGAAAGACGACCTCACTGTGACGGATAAAGAGTACGAGGCCCATATGGAGGCATGGGACGCTGTTCTTCGACAGAAAAAGGCACAGACCCACAAAACCCCGGATGAAACTACATCGGAGAGTGTTTCGGGCGATAATCATGCTGGCCGCACGTTATCTCCATCGGGAGTCATTCTTGCCAGTGCAGAGATGTTGACCAAGTCCATTTCCAGTTTCATTTCTCCTGCAGCGGAAGAGACGGAAACCCTGGAGCCTCTGGAGCCTACGCTGAATCCACCTTCAGCACCCACAGACACGGAAATCGACCAGGTTTTTGCCCAGCTCGCTGAAATGTTTCCCAATTTGGACAAGGCCGTCATGCGTGATATTATTGTCATGAACGATGCCAAGCTCGAGCCTTCACTTGATATGTGCTTGCAGCTAGTGGAGTGATCATGAAGAGTGGAGTTTCAATGAGGTGACATTGGGCTTTTTGAGACCTACTCCATTTCCATTGGGTAGTCGTTTTTTCATGGCTACTGTTCAGGCAGGACTACTATCTTCCTGTCCTGGCCACTACCAATGTCAATTTCAATGATCACCAATAAAAATTAAGTGGTCATCATTCAGATCATGTGGAGTTAAAGTTCTTGCCTATGGGCTCTTATCTATGGAGCAAATCTATGGACACCCACGCTGATATTTGTGAATCTGATATATGATCTATGAAATCTGAATGATTTTGGAACTTAGAGATTCTGAAATCTATGAGTATATCATTTTCATGGTTTCCGATCTGTGGCTTCTAATCTGTCTGTGAGTTCTAGTCTTTGTTTTCTGATCATGCAGTGATACAGGCTGCAGGTACCGCTCCTACCTTCGTGCAATATAACGACGGCACAGACGCTGACAACTCCGTCACGGTTGACACCCATGGTGACTATGACCGTGATGACAATTTCAGTGACTGCGACGACGATACTATGGGTACCGTGGGCTCTCTGCCCACTCCCCTCTCTGTGCTATGGCATAAGCGGCTCGCCCATCCTGGTCAGACCCAATTTCTCCATTGCAAAAAGGCTTTTGACATCCCTAGTGACTATGCATATCTCGATCCCAACGCTATTTAATTTCTCTTATGCATTTCACGATAACACGAATTGATGGTCATTCAAAGAGGAACCAGTGCGATTTATATAACCACGGAAACAGTGAGCGTTGATACTGCGATATACTGCGATACCGAGTGCGAAGCCTACGAAGAGTAGAGAATGAATACAATGGAAAAAAAAAGACGTGAAGATAGGAATATATGGTCTGTGGAGTCTGGAAAGTACACTATGGATACCTACGAGTTGGTCTCTGACTGGTCTCTGAATGGTCTCTGAATGGTCTCTGAATGGTCTCTGAATGGTCTCTGAATGGTCTCTGAATGGTCTCTGAATGGTCTCAGACTGGTCTCATACTGGTCTCTGAATGGTCTCTGAATGGTCTCAGACTGGTCTCATACTGGTCTCTGAATGGTCTCTGAATGGTCTCTGAATGGTCTCAGACTGGTCTCTGAATGGTCTCTGAATGGTCTCATACTGGTCTCTGAATGGTCTCTGAATGGTCTCTGACTGGTCTCTGACTGTTCTCAGACTGGTCTCAGACTGGTCTCTGAATGGTCTCAGACTGTTCTCTGAATGGTCTCTGAATGGCCTCTGAATGGCCTCTGAATGGTCTCTGAATGGTCTCAGACTGGTCTCTGAATGGTCTCTGAATGGTCTCTGACTGGTCTCTGACTGTTCTCAGGCTGGTCTCAGACTGTTCTCTGAATGGTCTCAGACTGGTCTCAGACTGGTCTCATACTGGTCTCATACTGGTCTCAGACTGGTCTCATACTGGTCTCTGAATGGTCTCAGACTGTTCTCTGAATGGTCTCAGACTGGTCTCATACTGGTCTCTGAATGGCCTCTGAATGGTCTCTGAATGGCCTCTGAATGGCCTCTGAATGGCCTCTGAATGGTCTCTGACTGGTCTCTGACTGTTCTCAGACTGGTCTCAGACTGTTCTCTGAATGGTCTCAGACTGGTCTCATACTGGTCTCAGACTGGTCTCATACTGGTCTCTGAATGGCCTCTGAATGGCCTCTGAATGGCCTCTGAATGGCCTCTGAATGGCCTCTGACTGGTCTCTGAATGGCCTCTGACTAGTCTCTGAATGGCCTATCATTTGTCATGGATCTATGGAGTCAACTGGTTTACTTCCTTAGCAGCGAACAAGCTCGCTAATACTGCGTTTGAGATTTAATATGCGACTGTCTGGTTTAGAGTTTTGCTAATGCATTTAGAATGGATATTTATTTATACTTAATATAATCAACTCCAACCTTTTAGACCCACCAGGTCGTGTCCTACCTATGGAGGTATTTCAAGCCCTCACTGTCTAATCCTAACAATGGCTATACCAAGACGCTAAGACCCAACACTGCACGATGTTGGGACGGCGTTCAGTGCTATTGTTCTTGTGCTCAGTTGCACACCCTCTTTTCTAAAAGTATTTAAGTACCTCAGATTCCTTCCTCGGAGAAATCTTCAGCGAATGAACATAGTAAATAGAGTACCTGGCGAAACCGGAATCTGACACTAGTACTACTATAGACTAATCAATTACCACTACTTCTATTACTACTATACACTGTACTATTGAGTATTTACTGCTACACTACTGAGTACTAGTACGATGGAATTACAATACTATATTGTATTGTCTCAGTGATATACTAATTATTCTAGTACTATACACTGGACATACTAGCACGTGAAAATAAAATACTCCAATTTGGTAATGTGCTACTGTACCACTGTACCACTGTACTATTTTAGTAATAGTGTACTGTACGACTGTACTATTTTAGTAATAGTGTACTGTACTACTGTACTATTCTAGTAATAGTGTACTGTACTACTGTACTATTTTAGTAATAGTGTACTGTACCACTGTACTGTACCACTGTACTATTTTAGTAATAGTGTACTGTACTACTGTACTATTTTAGTAATAGTGTACTGTACTATTGTACTATTTTAGTAATACTGTACTGTACTACTGTACTATTTAAGTAATAGTGTACTGTACTACTGTACTATTTTAGTAATAGTGTACTGTACGACTGTACTATTTTAGTAGTACTGTACTGTACTACTGTACTATTTTAGTAATAGTGTACTGTACTATTGTACTATTTTAGTAATAGTGTACTGTACTACTGTACTATTTTAGTAATAGTGTACTGTACGACTGTACTATTCTAGTAATAGTGTACTGTACTACTGTACTATTTTAGTAATAGTGTACTGTACGACTGTACTATTTTAGTAATAGTGTACTATTCTAGTAATACTGTACTACACTACTACACGACCAGACGTTTTAGGTCATTAAGGTAGGGTATCAAATGCTCCAACTTTAAAGTCACCCAACTTAGCTATATGGAGAATGTACTTACCAAACATGCATGCTGCCAAAAGTCATTGTATTTTATACGACTTTATGTGGTGTATGAGTGACAGTAAAGTATATAAGTGACAGTAAAGTATGTGAGTGGATAGTAAAATGTATAAGTGGGCAGTAAATTATATAAGTGACAGTAAAGTATTTGAGTGACGGTAAAGTATATAAGTGACAGTAAACTATATAAGTGACAGTAAACTATATGAATGGATATGGCCCTCTTTCTGGTGAGTAGAGTCAAATTAAAGCCACCTTGAGATCCCCTGTACCACTATACTAGTACTAATATAGTCGTAATTGAGCCCTAAGCCAGATAGGTAGAGTGAGTAGTGAGATGGGAGCTAGTGGGTCCGGTCTTATGTTTCCTTAGCTTGTTCATCGGTTGAGATTGTAAAGAAGTTAGTACTTTGAGGAAATTAGTAGTTTGAGGAAGTCAGTACTTTGAGGAAATTAGTACTTTGAGGAAGTCAGTACTTTGAGGAAATTAGTACTTTGAGGAAATTAGTACTTTGAGGAAATTAGTACTTTGAGGAAATTAGTATAACTAAATGAATCGGGACTGGATCCCCTAGATTGCGTTAAAACATCTGCAAAATCGAACACCATGATAACGGCCTTCGTTTCTGTTTCCTCTTGATCTTTATAACTGAACTGAATAATTTGACCCAAGTTTCAAGACTGTTTGTATGTAGTCAATTCTCTCTTCAAATCGATAGTCTCTTCCCCAAACCCATAGTCTCTTCCCCAAATCCACATACATCGTTTTACAAAATCTTTCAAATCAGCTCAATAATGCTTCGTACCACTTCGCACAGTTTTTCAAACCAAAGGTATTGTTTCACACCATTTTTCATTACATTCCAATATTCTGGAAGGTTAAATCTGGACAATTGTCTCATGTACTGCATTTGGGAGTCTTGAAGTACCAATCAACGGTCAAAACAGACGGAACAGAACTGGAGGGGGAAAGGACCTTTTGAATTATTGATTGTTTCATTTTGCTAGTGTGGCTTGAATAGTTTTGCCCCGTGCTTTAAATACTTTTGCCCTGTACTTTGAATACTTTTGCCCCGTGCTTTGAATACTTTTGAAAAACATTATACTAGTCTTATTCTCTTCACCTATTGTAACTAATACTACCATCCCCTAAAGCCATTTTCCCCGCCAACCAGTCCATATCTTAATGTCTCCATTCAAATAACCATAGTGTCCTAAACCATAAATCATAGGGTACTGGCCTCTCCCATAGTCACCAGAAAAACCTTTTCCAAAGGTGCAGATCTTTTCCTTTTATATCCCCTTCCCCCTTTGTTGGTTTAAATACCAAGTTACCCCAATTTTTGAATGAGCCCAAGCAATTATTTTGGTAATTTGGACTCCCAAAGTCCCGGGTTTTACAGTGTACGAGATATTGAGAGTTACAAGACCAAAAAATCGTATGAGATTTCGGCCCGGTGGCCTGGAACCCGTTCTTGTTCATATAGAGTATAAACTGGCTAGTAGTGTAGGGTGAAAAACAAACCAATTGATTATGAGGATTCAATGGCAGGGGTTAGGTTCGGTCCTAATAGGCTTTTATGTTGCCCTATGGCCAGATCCTGTCTAATTGACCAGGCACAAGTTTACGTTTTGCAAGTATTGTAGTAGTGTAGTGTACATAGTAAACAGGAACGTATACTGTGGTATTTTCGTGAGGTAGTAGTAGTATAGTGGTCTAGTGGTATAGTATTAAATAATAGTAGTGGTATAGTATTATATAATAGTACAGTTGTTAGACCCATCATGGGTAAACACACTACCCATAGAAGCACCGCTAGAGCCTACAAATGCCAATGACTGTCCAATGCGTCATACCCGTGACTTGGATCCATACTTTCGTCTTACCTCGTGACATGGCTTTTAACCATCATGCTCCACTTCTCTGGTACCCACAGGCTAACTATATAAGTACTGATTCTCACTTCTTGGGAGTCCACCAATGAACTTAGCCCCAGTACTAGACTATAGACTAGAACACTATAGACTAGAACACTATAGACTAGAACACTATAGCCTAGGATACAATATAGAATATAGACTATAGAATATAGAGTAGACTGAGAAGTGTGAATATTCAGTAGTGAGATTTATAGCAGTACAAACCTTATAGTAGCGTAGACTGTTAGATCCATTCTTGACAGGGCTCTGCCCATTAAGCTTCTACTCCCAAAGTCATAAGCAGCTCCGTCTTCTACAGATACCAACGAACAGTGTAGATGTACCAATATACAGACCAAATTAGGCATAGGTGTAGTGAAGAGTAGAGTAGTATAGAAAATAGAGTATAGAGTAGATTATGTAGAAGAAGAGTAGAGTATAGAGTAGAGAGTAGTATACAGTAGTAGAGTAGATTATACTAGTAGTAGTAGACTAGTAGACTAGTAGGCTAGTATAAATTACACTAGTATAGTAGTAGAGAGTATAGAGTAGTATGAAGTATAGTATTAAATTATACTAGTATAGAGTAGAAAGTATAGAGTAGATTATACTAGTAGAGTATTAGAGTAGTAAAGTATAGAGTATAGAGTATAGAGTAGATTATAGTAGTATAGAATATAGAGTAGATTATGTAGTAGAGTAGTAGAGTAGTAGAGTCGTATGGAATAGAGTAGTATAGAGTAGAGTAGTATAGAGTATATTATATAGTATAGAGTATAGATTATACTAGTAAACTAGTACAGTAGTATAAAGTATAGAGTATAAAGTAGAGTAGTATAGAGTAGATTATAGTAGTATAGAGTATAGAGTAGATTATGTAGTATAGAGTATAGAATATAAAGTAGATTATGTAGTAGAGTAGTAGAGTAGTAGAGTGTAGAGTATAGCAGTAAAGTGGTACAGAGTGGTATAGCAGTAGAGTAGTACAGAGTAGTATAGAGTAGTATAGAGTAGTATAGAGTAGAGTAGTATAGAATAGAGTAGTATAGAGTAGATTATGTAGTCGAGTGTTAGACCCGCCATGGGTAAATACACTACCCATAGAGGTATTGTTAGAGCCTACGAATGCCAATGACTGTCCAATGCGTCATACCGGTGACTTGGACCCATACTTTCGTCTTACCTCGTGACATGGCGTTTAACCATCATGCTCCACTTCTCTGTTACCCACAGGTTAGCTATATAAGTACTCGGATTCCTACCTACTGGGAATCCATTAACAAATGAACATAACCCGAAGTACTAGACGTATTCAAGAATCTAACAATCAGTTACCAGACATATAAGATATTACAAGACCATAAGTACTAGGTATTGTAAGACCAAAAGAACGAGATATTATAAGACCATAAAAACCAGATACTGTAAGATATTATCAGAACATAGATCTATAACCTAAGGACCTAAGAACCATAGGAACCATAAGAATTATTTAAGACCATAAGTACCAGGTATTATAAGATACTGTAAGATACTGTAAGATCATAAGATCTATAAACCATAGGAACCATAAGAATTATTTAAGACCATAAGTACCAGGTATTATAAGACCATAAGAACCAGATACTATAGACCATAAGAACCAGATATTATAAGAACATAAGTACCAGGTATTATAAGATACTGTAAGATACTGTAAGATCATAAGATCTATAAACCATAGGAACCATAAGATCTATAAACCATAGGAACCATAAGATTCAAGATATCATAAGACCATAATAACCAGATATCATAAGACCATAAGAACCAGATATTATAAGACATTATATGTCAACAAGTATCTAGCATGTACGGAGTCAAGGTACTTCGTAGATGCATTGTATGCAGACTAATAAGGCATGATGTGTAGGTCACTAGCTCGTTTAAGACTTTGGTCTTGTAAGGTACAACTTACATTCTGTATATCAATATATACTAAAGCATAGGTTGAAATTATAATATATTATAAGACATTATAAGAACATAAGATTCAAGATATATAAGAGCCTAAGAACCAGATACTATAAGACCATAAGAACCTAAGAACCAGATACTATAAGATCATAAGAACCAGATATTATAAGAACTTAATATTCAAGATATTATAAGAACCATAAGTTACCAGTTATTATAAGATACTGTTAGACCCACCATGGGTAAACACACTACCCATAGAGGCACTGTTAGAGCCTACAAATGCCAATGACTGTCCAATGCGTCATACCCGTGACTTGGATCCATACTTTCGTCTTACCTCGTGACATGGCTTTTAACCATCATGCTCCACTTCTCTGGTATTCACAGGCTAACTATATAAGTACTGATTCTCACTTCTTGGGAGCCACCAATGAACACAACCCCAGTACTAGACGTATTTAAGAATAGAATATAGACTAGAATAGAATATAGACTAGAACACTATAGACTAGAACACTATAGACTAGAACACTATAGCCTAGGATACAATATAGAATATAGACTACAGGGTAGGTTAGCTATATAAGTTTTCGGATTCCCACCTACTGGGAATCCATCGGCGAATAAACATACAAAACGAGTACTGGACGTAACCAGAATCTAACATACTATTATCTATTATATATTTCTATTACTGTTTCCTATCTATTACTATTATACATTTCTATTACTATCTCGTATCTATTATCTATTACTATTATCTATTACGTTCTTCTATTACTATCTCGTATCTATTACTATCACTATTATCTATTATCTGTTGGACCACCATGGGTAGTGTGCTCCTCATGTGGAGGTGTAACCCTGTACTGGTCAATCAGATGATGAGCGGCCTTCGGCCCATAGTACCACCTCTGTTCCTCTATGTCGGACTAGTCTATACAGGTGCCATGGTTCTCCTTGAGGCATCATCGGCGAATACACACTCTAAAACAGAGTACTGAACGTACCAGAGTCTAACACAAATACTACCTCCAGATACAAATACTACCTTCAGATACAAATACTACCTTCAGATACAAATACTACCTTCAGATATACACATATACGTTAAATACTACATTTTAATACAATTACACCTTTATGATAGTGAGAAAGAGGATAAAGGCGAATTTGGAATTTCGATACTACTCAAGAGTACTACTAAAGTATACTACTGAACTATACTACTGAATTATACTACTAAAGTATACTACTGAACTATACTAATCAATTATACTAATCACGTACTAATTAAGATACTACTTAAGATATTTACTAACCAATTAATAACCAATTACAGAGCCAAGTACTATACTCCCCATATTATTCAAAATACTAACCAATTATACTAATCAAGTGCTTCAGTACTATATGCTAGACATACTATGGGTCGACACATTACTCATGAAGGTATCTTTAGAGCCTACGAAAGCCAAGGACTCCATTACCTTAGCTTGTGACGTGGCTGCCATGCCCCCCTTCTCGGTATTCACACGTTGGCTATATATTTACTCGGATTTCCACTAGGCCATGCTCACCGAATGAACATAACCAAATATTAGATGTATTCAAAATTTAACAAATACTAATCAAGTAACTATTCAAGTAACTATTCAAGTAACTATTCAAGTAACTATTCAAGTAACTATTCAAGTAACTATTCAAGTAACTATTCAAGTAACTAATCAAGTAACTATTCAAGTAACTATTCAAGTAACTATTCAAGTAACTATTCAAGTAATTATTCAAGTAACTATTCAAGAGTACCACTCAAATATACTACTTGAGTATACTACTTGAGTACACTACTTGAGTACACTACTTGAGTACACTACTGAAGTATACTAGTCAATTCAACCAATGAATTATACTACTCAAGAGTACTACTTGAGTATATACTAATTAATTACACTGATCAAGTAACTATTCAAGTAACTATTCAATTCTACTAATGAATTATACTACTCAAGAGTACTATTTAAGTAACTATTCAAGTAACTATTCAAGTAACTATTCAAGTAACTATTCAAGTAACTAATCAAGTAACTAATCAAGTAGCTATTCAAGAATAATAATCAAGAATACTACTTGAGTATACTACTTGAGTATACTACTAAAGTATATTACTCAATTCTACTAATGAATTATACTACTCAAGAGTACTATTTAAGTAACTATTCAAGTAACCATTCAAGAGTACCACTCAAATATACTACTCAATTATACTACTCAATTATACTACTTGATTACACTAATTAATTACACTACTTGAGTGATAAGCTACTTGAGTAAGATAGAAATCAAGCATGTACTAGTCAACTAAATACTAGCCAACTAAATACTAGCCAACTAAATACTACTTGAGTATACTGTTACACCCACCATTGGCAGACACACTTCGAGGTATTTTTCGAGCCTATAAATGCCAATGACTTGTCCAAAGCGTCATACCCCGCGACTTGGACTCATCCTTTCACCTTACCTCGTGACATGGCTTTTAACCACCATGCTCCACTTCTCTAGTACCCACAGGCTAACTAAATAAGTACTGATTCTCACTTCTTGGCAGTCCACCAATGAACATAGCCCCAGTACTTGACGTATTTAAGAATCTAACAATAGTGGTATAGTGGTGTAGTGGTATAACCAGTTAGTCCTTTGCACACCTTTACCAGTCATCTCTTTGTGTGGTTTCATGTAGTATCATTTTCTGGTTATTCTTTGTGTTATTCAGTTGAAGAGTGTGCTCGGGAGCTACAGGTATAACTAGTAGGGAGATAGATATTTGGCAGAATAGAGGGTGTGAAGAATAGAGGGTGGGCAGAATAGAGGGTGGACAGAATAGAGCGTGGACAGAATAGAGCGTGGACAGAATAGAGCGTAGACAGAATAGAAGGTATGGCTCTCCTGCACTCCTCATTCAATTCTATACCCATTCAAGTGTGCAACTGCTCAGAAGACGGATATATGTACTGCAGTTCATCGAATCCATACCCTTCAAGTACTTTTTCCCATGAGTTCTCCAGATAATCCACGGAATTCAGTTCTCCGAAAAAGCCTGGCTAGCTCAATGGCTAGAGCGTGAGACTTTTAATCTCAAGGTTGCGGGTTCGACCCCCGCGTCGGGCTTTCTTTTTAGTATCCAAAGATACACTGAAGGGGCAGAATATACACGTCATATTTTTAAGTTAGCAATATGATTATGTATTAATATTACTGGTTAGGCATATACACTAGGGTTTGGCAGCGTATGGATTACCGCTTATCGTGTGGGGACTCACGCACCCAAAGCAGGCAAGCCACGCGGACCCGCACCTATCTGGGCATAAAGCACGCGGCACGCAGGCGCACCGGTATCTTTTGGCCCAAAACAGACAAGCCAAGAGCGATAACAATGCGCCTACTATCAACGTTTCCGGCCGCCAACACCCCTCCATCCCGTCCTCCATTCGTAGTATATAACAGCAGCATATCCGTAGATTCGTCTAATTTCATCACTCAACTCTTCCTCAACTCTTCCTCAACTCTTCTTCAACTCTTCCTCTACCTTCTCAATCTCCACCCACTCATAAAATGCCTATGTTATACAAGCCAGCAGCAGAGGGAAAAGAGGTCAAGCCTCCCCAAATCCCCTCCCCAGGCAACAACTCGTTTTTGGGCGACATCTTCACGTCCGATGCCCCCAAGGACCAACAGATGTCCGCAGGCTTCTACAAGCAGGAGAAAGGAGAGCCTTTGGTGTACCACTATGACTATGACGAGATGAAGATAATCTTGGAGGTCGAGGGAGATTACTGGATTTCCGATGAGACGGGAAAGAAGGTGCTGGTTTCTCCAGGAGACGTGCTTTACTTTTCCAAGGGCACCACCATTACTTTTGAGACCACCGGCTATGGGTATGCATTTTTTGTTGGTTTGAGGCCTAATGGACTGGCCTAGGCTTTTCGGCTGAAAGATGTGCTGCTGAAAGATGTCCTGCTGAAAGATGTGCTGCTGAAAAGCTTAAAGTCTGGAAATGGAAATCTGGAATCTGGTTCTGAAGACTAAGACTGTGACTGTGAGTGACTGTGACCAGAAATACCCAGTTCTTCGACAAAGGCTTAAATAGACCATAATAAAATAATTCAATAATTGCTTGGTTCCGCAGAACCTGCTTCTCTATAAGTATGTCTTTTGGGAATGGACTAATCACATGTATTGTTCACGTGACCCTTCAAGCTAATCACTTTTTGATCACTTGATCCACCCACTTCACTTGTTAGGAACAAAGTCCAATTCGTTACTTAGATGTAAGTGAATTGGTGACACCTGCGAATTAGCAACAAATTGAGCAATGAAGGAAAAATCTCCAGATATACAGAAATGTCCATCAGAAATGTCCAGCTAAGCAATGTAGTGGTAGACCCCCAGGAGATCTGGGTCTCGCCTCAAATACTCCTCTTCAATCAAATCCTCGATACGCTGCTTGATATGGATCCTCGACGGCAAGAACCGCGTCTGGAGTACCTCTTTTTCTGCATTCAGCCTCGAAGTAGCGTGCCGTGCATACGTCCTCGTTGACAAGAGTACACTAGGAATAATAGTAGAGTAGTCCATAGTCAGTTCAGTAGTCCCTCGTCAGTTCAGTAGTCCATAATCAGTTCAGTAGTCCATAGTCAATAGTCAATAGTCAATAGTCAGTTAAGTAGTCCATAGTCAATAGTCAATAGTCAATAGTCAATAGTCAATAGTCAATAGTCAATAGTCAGTAGTATAGTAGAATAGTAGAATAGTACTAGAGTAGTCAGTAGTATAGTAGAATAGTACTAGAGTAGTAGTGGTAGAGTAGTAGTAGAGTAGTCAGTAGTACACTAGTATAGTAGAATAGTAGTAAAGTAGTACAGTAGAATAGTAGAATAGTAGTAGTACACTAGAATAGTAGTAGTAGTACACTAGTACAGTAGTAATTGTTAGATTCTTGAACACGTAAAGTTATGTTCATTCGTTGATACCTTCGCAATAAGTGGGAATCCGAGTATTATATAGCTAACCTGTGAATAGCCGAGAAGTAAAGCAGGCCGGTTAAACACCATGTCACGGGGTAAGATGAATGGATGAAATGTTGCCATTCGTAGGATCGAACAATACCTCTATGGGTAGTGTGTTTACCCATTGTGGGTCTAACAGTATAGTATAATACACTATCAGAGGGTGTAGTCTCATAGTGTAGTCAGTAGAGTAGTCTCATATATAGTCTCATAGTGTAGTAGTAGTAGAGTAGTCAGTAGTGTAGTCAGTAGAGTAGTCTCATATATAGTCTCATAGTGTAGTAGTAGTAGAGTAGTCAGTAGTAAAGTAGTACTATAGTAGTAGTAGAAGTACTAGAAGTACTAGAGTAGTAGAAGTACTAGTAGTACTAGAGTAGTACTAGAGTAGTACTAGAGTAGTACTAGAGTAGTACTAGAGTAGTACTAGAGTAGTACTAGAGTAGTACTTGTCACCTCATGTTTTATTATATTAATATACAGGGATGTGTAAGTTTGCAAGACCAAAACCCAGGACGGGGCCACAGCACCTCTTGTACCTTTCCGCTCGTCCAAGGTCTGCGCAGCCCTATTGCCTAGCAATGGAATGCATACATCATATCCACCAATACCTCGTCTCCGTGATTCTAGAAACTCGTTGACAGTAGTAAGTAATAAGTAGTATATTATAGAGTATCATGTAGTGAATACCAAGTAGTAGTAGTTAGCAGTAGTAGTAGTAGTAGTCTGTACCATGTAGTTACTAGTATTACTAGTAGTAGTAGTAGTAGTCTGTACCAAGTAGTTCAGTGAGTAGTAGTAGTAGTCTGTACCAAGTAGTTACTAGTATTACTAGTAGTAGTAGTAGTCAGTACCAAGTAGTTACTAGTAGTAGTAGTAGTCTGTACCAAGTGGTTCAGTGAGTAGAAGTAGAAGCAGAACTGGAGTAGTAGTGTTTCTCTCTGGATCCCAGTGTAAATTCTCCTAGTTGCCAACTGACGCTATTCTTACTTACAAATAATACAATAATGTAAATACTATGTGATTCTTACAGTTATAGTACTGAATACTGGCGTCACTGGTGTCCTGATCAATTAAACGAACATACCAACTCTACGAATATATATCTTTTTATACTAAGTTTGTCCATATGAATGTCAGTCAGTACTAAAACTACCAAAACCTAAAACTACTAAAACCTAAAATCGCAAACCTCCTACCTTATACTAGAATCATATACAGTATATAGTCTGTGATACTGCAAACAATCAGACACTATACTGACTCCGTACCTATGTTAAGTACTATCACCCTATCTGGATTAGTATACCCTGTATACCATACACTACCATTAAAGTATTGTTAGACCCACCATGGGTAAACACACTACCCATAGAGGTATTCTTAGAGCCTACGAATGCCAATGACTCGTCCAAGGCGTCATACCGCGCGACTTGGATCCATACTTTCACCTTACCTCGTGACATGGCGTTTAACCGCCATGCTCCACTTCTCTGGTACTCACAGGCTAACTATATAAGTACTCGGATTCCCACCTATTGGGGATCCATCGGCAAATAAACATACAAAACAGAGTACTGGACGTAACCAGAATCTAACAAGTATGCTATGATATTCTATAGTGTAGTGTGTAGATAGATATAGACTGACGGACTGACTTATTGGTATAAAGGACATGGTTCATATGGTAGTAGTCAGTAGTCAGTAGTCAGTAGTCAGTAGTCAGTAGTCAGTAGTCAGTAGTCAGTAGTCAGTAGTCAGTAGTCAGTAGTCCGTAGTCAGTAGTCAGTAGTCAGTAGTCAGTAGTCAGTAGTCAGTAGTCAGTAGTCAGTAGTCAGTAGTCAGTAGTCAGTAATAATAATAGTAATAATAGTAGTAGTAGTAATAATAGTAGTAGTAGTAGTAGTAGTAGTAATAATAATAATAGTAGTAGTAGTAGTAGTAGTAATAATAATAATAATAATAGTAGTAGTAATAATAATAATAGTAGTAGTAATAATAATAATAATAGTACTAGTAGCAATAGGGCACTTTCATGTCCTTGTTTTAGTGCCTCTAACAATTCGGTAGGAGGAGTAGACTTGGTGCTATTGGTCGCCGTATACTGAATACCTATGTATAGGCTTGCAGATAAAGACTCCACCTAGATCGTAACCTGAAAAGTGTAGTACTAGTGACTCCATGATAGAATCTCTTATTGTGGCTCTTAGTAGAGAACCGCGTGTATATGGGTATAGCTGGATCATGGCACACTCCACATCCACCACTCGAGGTATACCCAACCATACGCCTCGCATGGTCTATTGCTACTGTAATCATCACTTGACTACACCTCTAACCACTCTGATGGTGTATAAATAGCCAGGAGTCCTGTTGTTCTTTATAACTGTGCTTTTCTGGCTGGAACAGAGCCCAAAACTGATCCGACGCGTCATTTGGAACGATCTTAATTGAAGCCCCAAAACTCATCCGATCTGGAACGATCTTAATTGAAGCCCCAAAACTCATCCGATTTGGAACGATCTTAATTGAAGCCGGTGTTCTGGCCTAGAAACATTTGTAGCACGTACACTGTGAGACAATTCTCCCAAACTCCTGAGCAGAAACAACAGTGTGGAATAATATGAGATGAGTTTATATACGCTGCAAGTCATTATGGAGTGGGATAGTTAGATTGCACTTTACGAATTAAGCTGGTTGGTTTGCAGCATTGCATTGAAGGTCCGGTGTTGGTGATAAAATGGAAGATAAAAAAAGGAATGCACAATGAGTCACGGAATGGAACGGATAGAATTTAAGCCGAGAGCGACACGAAAAGACTGGCGCATATAAATTGTGGGTGGTTTCGATTGGCTATTTTGTGGGGACTGACTAAGTACTATCTCTTGTTGACCACTCTAATGACCCACTCCACTCCACTGGTTATTACTACAACTGACTACTGATACCCTGGTGAACCTTTAGGTTCATTACATTGTGTAATTTAATGACTACTGTTGATTTTTGAAGTGCTGTTACTATTGTCTTTTACTATTGTCTTTTACTATTGTCTTTTACTATTGTCTGTTACTGGTATTATCTCTGATCTTGTCTCTGATCTTACAGATGCTGTCCCAACTGAACACTTCTCATAGTCCCCTTCATGTAACTCATTTACTGCACATCCATGCTCATCCATCTAGGAATTGGTGACGTGACACCAACGACCCAAACTTGTATTTCCCCACGGATGGAGCTGTCTGTTCATGATCTTGCCATAACGATTCCATTGTATTCTTTCCGGTGAACCTTTTTGATGCGAAGCATGGCGATAGGAATTCCAGCTGCATCTCTTGCACCAATTTTCGCTCTCCAAATTCCGTTCCATTCTTGGTTGCTTGTGTTCCGGTGTCTTATTTTCCGGTGTCTTATTGTCCGGTGTCTTATTGTCCGGTGTCTTATTGTCCGGTGTCTTATTGTCCGGTGTCTCTAGTATCCAGTGTCTTGCATTGATCAACGAACCAACCTAAAAATTAAAACACCAACCAAAAAAATCAACCAAAACATATACCCGAACGGC
>NLAL01000117.1:0-54247 GCA_002374735.1 Metschnikowia sp. 13-106.1
AGTGGTGCTGAGTACCTGCACAAAAGAGAGACTTTCCACTTAAGCAAAGAGGATTTGTGAGCCAATTATTGGGTCAGTATCGAGTTTTGTGCTATTCTCGCGACTCCATGTAAACTGCTCTCTTGTGCCACCAACTTGCAATGGTAAATCTTGTAGAATAGCCATTGTACAAAGTACTATCCATTTTTATAAAGTACTATGTGTCCTGGTCATTTTACAAAGTACTATCCATTTTTATAAAGTACTATGTGTCCTGGTCATTTTACAAAGTACTATGATGACCGGATATACTATTTAGATATAGTATTTAGATATAGTATTTAGATATACTATTTAGATATACTATTTAGATATACTATTTAGATATACTATTTAGATATACTATTTAGGATATACTATTTAGATATACTATTTAGATATACTATTTAGATATACTATTTAGATATACTATTTAGATATACTATTTAGATATACTATTTAGATATACTATTTAGATATACTATTTAGATATACTATTTAGATATACTATTTAGATATACTATTTAGATATACTATTTAGATATACTATTTAGATATACTATTTAGATATACTATTTAGATATACTATTTAGATATACTATTTAGATATACTATTTAGATATACTATTTAGATATACTATTTAGATATACTATTTAGATATACTATTTAGATATACTATTTAGATATACTATTTAGATATACTATTTAGATATACTATTTAGATATACTATTTAGATATACTATTTAGATATACTATTTAGATATACTATTTAGATATACTATTTAGATATACTATTTAGATATACTATTTAGATATACTATTTAGATATACTATTTAGATATACTATTTAGATATACTATTTAGATATACTATTTAGATATACTATTTAGATATACTATTTAGATATACTATTTAGATATACTATTTAGATATACTATTTAGATATACTATTTAGATATACTATTTAGGATATACTATTTAGATATACTATTTAGATATACTATTTAGATATACTATTTAGGATATAGTATTTAGGATATACTATTTAGATATACTATTTAGGATATAGTATTTAGATATAGTATTTAGGATATAGTATTTAGATATACTATTTAGATATACTATTTAGATATACTATTTAGGATATACTATTTAGGATGTTCTCAAAGAATACCTAGCATGTACGGGAAAAGATACTTCGTGGATATGTTGTAATCAATTTACTATTCAGATATTTGGATCAAGGTAGTAAAACCCACTCTCATGAAAAAGCTATTATCAATATAGCTATGTATAATCTAAAGGCAAGTATCCTGGGATCAAGGCCAAACTCAATTATTCACTGGATATTTTTCACTGGATACCAATTTTTCACTGGATATTTTTCACTGGATATTTATTCACTGGATATTTTTCACTGGATATTTATTCACTGGATATTTATTCACTGGATATTTATTCACTGTATGCTAAGAATGCTTATACAATATGTATTATCTGCACTATGGTTAGATAACATATCATGTCGTATTAATATTCGAGTCAAGTGGTGTTGCCAATATAATTATTGAGTGGCCATGATGTTCAAACTCCTAGTCAAAATAGTCTGCAATGGAGTCCATAATAAAATCAATACTGTCGTCGAACTTCTCGTTTGTTATGCCCCATGCACTGTCCACCGAAACCTTCAACACGCGGCCAAACTTGCTCCTTGGCCTTTTGTCATTGTCATCTCCATTGCTCTTGCAATTGGTCCTCGCCCAGCACGTGTTCATGTAACTGGCGAAGATCACCGAGTTCTGGGAATACTAATCTACCATGAACTCCTCCATCACCGGCACAATGGGGTTTTTAAAAGAGGATGATTAATTTCTATACTAAAGGATTTCAAAAGGACGATTAATTTCTATACTAAAGGATTTTAAAAGAGGATTGTAAGTGAGAACTGGAAGGGTAATTACCGGATGAGTATTGTGGTGAGCTGAATGGGTCTAGTACACGATCAAGTAGCGTCAATATCGAACTAATCTACAGTCTACAGGCTATTCTTGTTATTTCGATTGTTGTGAGCTGTAGAAATTAAAAGTTGACCTGATGGTGTACCCTTGTAATGAAAAGCCAAAGTGAGTAAAGGGGAACAGCTTGGACTAACGAGAATTTACTAAAGGGGGATGAAAAACGAGTACTTTTTTTTATGAAGAAATAAGTAAGGAATTAATGTTTTGGTGATATTTCTTTGCTGTACTTGAGAACTTGGGCTCTACAGTATATTGACTGGCACAAATGCAGGCTGACAGGAATGATACCGACGGCCAGTTGGTAATCGGCAGTCATAATTATTGTTACTATTTTGTTTAGCTATAAAACTTAGTTATGAGCTTATTAGATGAGGACTAACTCGTTTAACTTGTGGAATCGGTTGTTGACAGTATAATAGTAGACGAAGAGGGACGCTGTGTGCAGGAAAACACATCGAGTATTCTGCGTACCAACTATAATCAGCAGTAAATCAGCCAATAATAAACATGAAAACTTCAATACTATAATGTATGTAGATTGATACCTTTTGTGGTCTTCTATGGTACTTTCATGCCCGTAAACCTATTAAATAGCCTCAGTATCCTGTCACACTAACAATAGTCACCCATACTTATACTCTTTTCAGCAAGCCTGAAGTATACTATTCTACAATAAGATAAGTTGAATATTTATTAATCGAAAAATAAAATAGATTTATCTAAGTAAACATCGAAAAAGTCAGAATCTCAGTTCAAGGTTAGAGTCTAAGGGTCACGTGACCAACCTCTAGACCAGTTCTTTGATCCTTTTCTAGACCACGAATTCAAAACTGTATTATTGTTTAAGCAATAACACAGGCTGGAGACCATCCGTATTTGGTCTTGAGGGTCCAGAAGTTGTCCTTAGGAGCAGCAGTGGATTTCTTGGATTGTTGTTGAGGTGCAGCCATTTTTGTAGTTGAAAATGATGAAAAAAAAAACAGAGAAAAGGGGATTTGGAACCATCTTAAATACTTTTCAAAACATCTCTCGATGTCCCTTGATGCAGGTCCCGATCCACATGCTTGCAAAGATGTTTTGACCGGTGCGTCTGGAGTTTTAGGTACTTGCCTAATTGGGCCACCACAATAGTCGAGCAAAAGAAGTCACGCAGCTTCCGCATCCCCCTAATATTCCTACAGCCCTGTATAGAGTCATTGTTTATACCAGATACTGTTTTTTTTGTCTTTTAAAAGAATCTAGTTAATAGAGAATAAGTAATTCCGAGGTGTTCAGAAGAGTGGTCATTGCCTATTGGGGTTAAGACGGTTTGGGATAATTATGACTAGTGTAATAAACACTTTAATGTGTTTAATTTCCTATACTAAAGGATTTCAAAAGAGGATGATTAATTTCTATACTAAAGGATTTCAAAAGAGGATGATTAATTTCTATACTAAAGGATTTCAAAAGAGGTCGATTAATTTCTATACTAAAGGATTTTAAAAAAGGACGTTTAAACACCTATACTAAAGGATTTTAAAAAAGGATGATTAATTTCCTATACTAAAGGAGTCCCATTTTAGGCACTGGACCATTAGTTTGATGGTCATAAGACAACATGTAAACATCTATCCTCTTGCATCCGGTCTTCATGGGAACGGAAACTATTGAACCACTGTCACATTTGAAAAACTTCGGATTCTTAATCTTGCCATGCAGATCAACTTCGACGGCTTGGTCACAAGGCGTGTCCGAGATTTCCAATCCAGAAGAAGATAGACACACATACTTCAGTATACCTTCGATTGTGGTAACGAGCTGGAATGCTTCCAAAGTGAAGGCAGTTCTGTCAGAATAGCCTAAGTTCTCAGTCAATGAACACTGAGTAAAACGGCACAGTATCGCAAGTAAATCCTAAAAAAGTAGCTACAGATATGAAGTAAATAAAGTACTATAATTACTTGGATTAGCGCTTATTGGGGAATCCATCAGCGAATAAACATAACTCCAGAATGAGAATTTCAAGACAATTCAAAAAGGTGCATTTGTAGTGACTCCATCTTTTCTTCTACAGTCTATAGTCTACAGTTACAGTTACAGTTACAGTTACAGTCTACAGTTACAGTGTACAGTTACAGTTACAGTTACAGTTACAGTTACAGTCTATAGTCTACAGTTACAGTGTACAGTTACAGTTACAGTCTACAGTTACAGTTACAGTCTATAGTCTACAGTTACAGTTACAGTTACAGTTACAGTGTACAGTTACAGTGTACAGTTACAGTTACAGTCTACAGCTACAGTGTACAGTTACAGTGTACAGTCTATAGTCTACAGTTACAGTTACAGTTACAGTGTACTCTAAAGGACTCAATTACCTGGGTCTAATCAGATAGAAATCTCCTGGTTGGTGAATAAAGTATGGCCAAAAAACTCGGTGAAGCTGTCTATTGAGGGAGTGGTGAAGGCAGAATCTCCACTTATATAATGGACACTTCGCTTCATTATGTTATGGAATACTTTAATCAAAATCAACTGCATGAACTATACCAAGAATATACACTATATTGGGATATACATTATGCTAAGCACTATATTATACAATATAATATACTATACTGTGATATACACTGTTAAACATTATAATATACTATACTGTGATATACACTGTTAAACATTATAATATACTATACTGTGATTTACACTATGTTAAACACTATAATATACTATACTGTGATATACACTGTTAAACATTATAATATACTATACTGTGATATACACTACGTTAAACACTATAATATACTATACTGTGATATACACTGTTAAACATTATAATATACTATACTGTGATTTACACTATGTTAAACACTATAATATACTATACTGTGATATACACTATGTTAAACACTATAATACACTATACTGTGATATACACTATTTATGGTGGCATTTTCAAATTTTTATTTATGCATTCATAACAATTTCCTATAGTTCAGAAAGCCTTCTGAAATGGAACACCTCTAAGATTTAATTGACCATACTTGATCGTGTACTTCACATTCTTCTGGTACTGGACAATAAGCCACCTCAACATCCATCTTTGCCAAAAAGCATTCTATAAAAGAGAGAGCTTTCTTCCTCCACACGTTTGCCCATCTTTTCCATGCGTACTGATAAAAAGAGCCTTCAGGTGTTGGTGAGGAGCGCCATTTGAAGCACCTAATGAGGTTGCATTGCCCATCGCTTCGGACAATTTACCAGTATCTTTGTTGTAAGACTTGATGTAGATATTAAAGGATGATTAAACTCCTATACTAAAGGATTTTAAAAAAGGATGATTAAACTCCTATACTAAAGGATTTTAAAAAAGGACGATTAATTTCCTCTACTAAAGGATTTTAAAAAATTAAATAAAAAAAGGTATACCAAGGCTCATAACCCGTGACTAATTGAAATAATGAATTTCTCCTAAAACAAAAAAAAAAAACTTCATATACTTATACGTATTTTTCAATGCCAAATACAAAACAATATTTCTATATACTCTTCTTATATATAATATAGAGTGTAATAAGTATATCCAATATATAAGAAATGAATTGCTGGATTTACTACTTTAGTTAGTGGTTTAATTAATTTAAAAATTAATAATATATCAGATTCTTATATTAATAATATTATATTAAAATTAAAAGATAATAGTTTTAAATTTACAATACTACAAGAAGCTAAATCGAATTTAGAAAGTCTGCTTTATAAAATAGAATCTGTTAATTTATTAATGGAAACTAATTTTTCTTTTATTATTCAATATGATTTATCTAAATCGTTTATGAATTTAAAAGGATTTAAAAAAGGACGCTTAAACTCCTCTACTAAAGGATTTTAAAAAAGGACGATTAAACTCCTATACTAAAGGATTTAAAAAAAGGACGATTAAACTCCTATACAAAGGATTTTAAAAATGAAAAGGACGACCTATACTAAAGGATTTTTTAAAATAAAAAAGATCCGAGTACGACCAAAGGTCCATCTAACATGTTTTATACTATAATGTATTTTAATGTGTACTAAATGTATTTTAATGTGTACTAAATGTACTTTAAGGTTGTTAGATTCTTGTTGAACGTATTGTACTATGTTAACTATTTATCCGTTGATTAAGAATCTAACATGGAGGTCGTACCCGGATTTGCGGTGCCAAGCTTGCGAGGAGTGCGGAACGTGACCTGAAGTCAAGGGCTCGGAAGTGATAGTGCGAGTCGTGTTGATTGGGAGACGTGTGCGCGTTCCGTTGGGGCATTGTCGTGAACGGGGAGGTTAAGTTTCGATTAATTTGTTCCGATTTTCCACGCGACCGTTGGATTGTTGATGTTGAGTGACCGAAAGGTGGGATTGCACTTTAAGAAGAGTCATAGCGGACTGGAACATATCGCTTGTGAACTGGGGTCCTCTGTCGGATTGGATAGAGGCTGGAAGACCATGGAGTGGGAGATATGTTGAGTCTCTGCACAAGTTGAGGCGAGATGAACATAGTAAACAGAGTACCTGACGAAACCGGAATCTAACAAAGGTGTACTAAATGTATATTAAGTGTACTAAATGTACTTTAAGGTGTACTAAATGTATTTTAAGTGTACTAAATGTACTTTAAGGTGTACTAAATGTACTTTAAGGTGTACTAAATGTATATTAGTGTGTACTAAATGTACTTTAAGGTGTACTAAATGTACTTTAAGGTGTACTAAATGTATAATGTGTGCTAAATGTATAATGTGTACTAACTGTATAATGTGTACTAATGTATAATGTGTGCTAAATGTATAATGTGTACTAAATGTATAATGTGTACTAACTGTATATTAAGGTGTACTAACTGTATAATGTGTACTATATCAAACTCACATACACCTTTCTACTGTCCAAAAACGACCCACACCTCATAAAAAACCATGAATAAGTCTCAGTATCAGTTCGAGCTCCGCACCCACAGCCGAACCTCCACTGGAAGAGAGTTCTGGACCAAAAATGAAACGGTTTATTAAATAGTTGAGTTTCAAAAGTATCCTTTTCAAACCTACTTCTTAAAATATGAATTGATTTACGAAACCTTTCATTACATTCAAAAAAGATAATATGAATCATGGCTGTACATTATAAGCTGTAACACGTGACATGGACTTCTCCACCTTACACTGACATAGCGTTTGACTCTCTGCTTCACTTCTCTGGTCACAGGTCAGCTATATAATCACTCGCATCCCACTGATTGGACCATCAACGAATGAACATAACTCCAGTACAGACGTATTAAAGAATCTAATACACGTTATAGTGCATTAAAACATTAGTAAATTAGTACACGTTATAGTGCATTAAAACATTAGTAAATTAGTACATTAAAACATTAGTAAATTAGTAAATTAGTACATTAGTAAATTAATACATTAGTAATTAGTACATTAGTAATTAGTACATTAGTAAATAGTACATTAGTTCATTAGTACATTAGTACATTAGTAAATTAGTACATTAGTAAATTAGTAAATTAGTACATTAAAACATTAGTAAATTAGTACATTAGTAAATAGTAAATTAGTAAATTAGTACATTAGTAAATTAGTAAATAGTAAATAGTAAATTAGTACATTAGTAGTATATAACAGTCAAAATGTTAATTTATGAAAATGTACGGATTAAAGCCTCAGATTTAAATGACTCATTATTTAAAGTAAAAAAGAGAACTGAGTTGAGCGCCATTTTAATGAATGAATTAAAAGCTGACGAAGATGAAAATGCTTGTATAACAATTTAAAAAATATTCTTATAGATGCTTACTTTTGAATAGCAGCATACAATTCTATTACTCTATTAGTAAAAAGCCAGGAAATATGACGAAAGGAGTTGAAGGTTTAACTTTAGATGGAATATCTTTTTCTATGGAAAAACTAACTTCTGAAATCAAGTAGTATATGTTACTAGTGTTCATTAGTATTCATTAGTAGTCATTAGTATTCATTATTATTCATTAGTATTCATTAGTATACATTAGTATACATTAGTATACATTAGTATACATTAGTATACATTAGTATACATTAGTAGTCATTAGTAGTCATTAGTATACATTAGTAGTCATAGTAGTCATTAGTAGTCATTAGTATTCATTAGTATTTGTTAGATTCTGGTTACGTCCAGTACTCTGTTTGTATGTTTATTCGCCGATGGATCCCCAATAGGTGGGAATCCGAGTACTTATATAGTTAACCTGTGAGTACCAGAGAAGTGGAGCCATGTCACGAGGTAAGGTGAATGGAGGAGTCCAAGTCACGGGGTATGACGCCTTGGAAGAGTGATTGGCATTCGTAGGTTCTATACCTCTATGGGTAGTGTGTTTACCCATGGTGGGTCTAACAGTATTCATTAGTGTTCATTAGTAGTCATTAGTAGTCATTAGTAGTCATTAGCATTCATTAGTAGTCATTAGTATTCATTAGTAGTCATTAGTAGTCATTAGCATTCATTAGTATACATTAGTAGTCATTAGTATACATTAGTAGTCATTAGTATACATTAGTAGTCATTAGTAAAATACATTATAGTTCATTTAGTTCATTTAGTACACAGTTTTAACTTTTGTTTTAGAATATCTTAATATACAGGAATATGTAAGTTGTACCTAACAAGGCCAAAGTCTGATATGACGGCGTCACCGCATCTCTTATACTTTTGTTCGTCTAACGTCTGCACAGCCTTATTGTTCGAGGTGTGCACACTTTTATTGTTCGAGGTGTGCACATATTATTGTTATTGTTCAAAGTATGCACAGCCCTATTGTTCTTCAGTGGCCTGATTACAACATATACACGAAGTACCTTTCCTCCGTACATGCTAGGTACTTGCTGACACAGTCAGTATCATGCATTAGTATACATTAGTATTTATTGGTATTCATTAGTATTTATTAGTATACATTATAGTACATATTAGTATATATTAGTATTCATTAGTATTCAATAGAAAAATACATTATAGTACACATTAGTACACATTAGTACACATAAGTACACATTAGTACACATTAGTACACATTACATTATACTACACATTATACTACACATTATACTACACATTATACTACACATTATACTACACATTATACTACCTTCTGTTAGACTCTTAAATACGTCTAGTACTGGAGTTTTGTTCATTCGTTGATGGTTTCCCAGTAGGCGAAATCTGAGTGCTTCTATAGCTAACCTGTGGGTACCAAAAAGTGACGCATGGTGGTTAAACGCCATGTCACGGGGTATGGTGAATGCATGAGCCCAAGTCACGGGGTACGACGCCTTGGACGAGTCTTTTGGCATTCGTAGGCTCAAAAAAACCTCTATGGCTAGTGTGTCTGCCCATGATGCGTCTAACACCTTCATTAGTAATATATATTAATTTATTTATTATAGTACATTATGTATATTATAGTACATTATGTATATTATAGTATATTATGTATATTATAGCACATTATGTATATTATAGCACATTATGTATATTATAGTATATTATGTATATTATAGTATATTATGTATATTATAGTATATTATGTATATTACAGAACATTATGTATATTATGTATATTACAGAACATTACAGAAAGTATAGTACATTACAGTACATTATGTACATTATGTACATTATAGTATACAACATGTTAGATGGACCTTTGGTCGTACCCGGCTATTTCAGTACTTAAAGCCACGCTGGCTAATCCAAAATGGCCCTTCATTTTGCTATTTCTTTATCATCACTGTACGAGGGACCAGGACGAATGTGGAGAGATTTCCCTATCGTGGTATAGACTTGTAAGAAGTAGTCCAGAGTGATTTAGTACTTATTGAGTACAGTACAGTATAGTATAGTACAACAGTACAGTAGAGTATAGTACAACAGTACAGTAGAGTATAGTACAGCAGTACAGTATAGTATAGTACAGCAGTACAGTATAGTATAGTACAGCAGTACAGTATAGTATAGTACAGTAGTACAGTATAGTATAGTACAGCAGTACAGTATAGTATAGTACAGCAGTACAGTATAGTATAGTACAGCAGTACAGTATAGTATAGTACAGTAGTACAGTATAGTATAGTACAGCAGTACAGTATAGTATAGTACAACAGTACAGTAGAGTATAGTACAGCAGTACAGTAGAGTATAATACAACAGTACAGTATAGTATAGTACAGTAGTACAGTATAGTATAGTACAACAGTACAGTAGAGTATAGTACAGAAGTACAATACAGTATAGTACAGTAGTACAGAGTAGCACAGTACAGTAGTACAATGAGCTCCACTGGCTCTGTTCTGGGCCTGGCCTATCTACCATAGACTGGGAGATGAATATGTGATTCTACACTTTTAAACTTCAAAACAGGATCCTAGCATGAATAGCGAGACTAGCAAAACTAACAAATGCAGCAAAGATAGCAATTCCTAGCACGCATGCATAGTACTGCTTCCCAGCAAAGTCTTCAATAGCCTAGACCAATTGAGGCTTCAACTCTTCTCCGTCATTCTGCATATCCCAACTCCCGCTTAGTCCAATCATACCCTGGCTAACCTAGATTTTGCAGTCTGCTTAGACTAGACTGGCTGTCGCCTGAATAGCCTGCATACACTCCATCTAGCTAGACATTCGGTGCATAGACTAGGCCGCTTCACTATTAATATAGGTCACGTGCGCAGGCCCGTTGAACCCATTGAAGTTGGTGCTGGCCACCAAAGTATAGGCCCCCACATCGCTAAAGTACAACCAGTCGCCCACTTGTACATCCCGCTCCAAGGCCTGTCCCATACTGATACAGTCCAAACCATCACATGTAGGACCCCAGATGGAGAAGGTATGGTCACCTTCCTTTTTAGGCAAGTCGTCATGGCCAGAACGCAAGACTCTGGCTTCGGGGGTCTGGTGGTCAAACAAGATGCAGTTCAAGTTGCCGTAGACCCCATCATTAATGTACAACATGGCGGAAACCTGGGGATGGACCTCGTTCCCGGAGAATCCTGCATACAGAGGGTCTTCCACCAGAACTTCTGGAACTGACCTCCGGGCAATGACATTGCAGGCCAAAGTAAACGCACGTGACACCAAGAAGCGGCCTGGTTCGGCCATAATTTCAATGCCATTTTTCTCCAAAAAGTCCAGCGGAAAATCCTCCTCAAGCGCCCTTTTAACTGCACTGGAAGATTGGTCAAAGGAGCAGTGCTCGAAACCTCCACCAATGTCAAGAACCTTGGGGTGGAAGCCGAGGTCACGTGCCCGATCGAACATGAGTCTCGAGTCAGCAATGGCCTTGGCGATGGAGTCGAAATCCTTGGCTCCCGACCCAATATGGAAGGCCACGCCGGCCACATCCAACCCCAACCGTTTGCATTCGGGCAAAAGCACCTGGAGCCCTTCCTGCACGGAACACCCGAACTTATTGGAGAGCCGGCTCAGTGCACTCTCATCATCCGTGGCTATACGGATAAGCACCCTGCATTGGGGGTGGTAGAGGTGCAACTTGTGGAGTTCCTGCACATTGTCGGCTGTGGTCAAGGCCACTCCGTTTTCCCTAGCGTGCCGGATAAACGAGTTTGTTTTGCACGGATTAGCATACACAATCCTTGAAGCATCGAAGCCGAGCCGCACGACCATATCGATCTCGTTTTTCAGTGCACAGTCAAAGTTGCACCCCATCATACCTAAGGTCCGCACCACCATCTCGTCGTTGTTGCACTTGACGGCATAATGGGCCTGTACACTAGGCAACTTTGCTCTCCACAAACTGTAGGCTCTCACGACTTCACCCAAATCGGCGACGAAAAACGCATCCTCGTCTCCGGGTTGACACGAGCCTAGGTCGATTGCGGCTATATGCAGGAGGAGGGCTTCTTCCACTGCCCGTTTAGGGTCTTTTCTTGCCTCATTCCGGCCTCCCACGTAGTTACGGAGAACCTTTGGTTCGAGGATGTCCACCGAAGCCATGACAAACGACGAACAATAACCACCGAAAAAGTCTGACTAAACCAAACAGTAGCAATAAGTCAGGGACACTGACTAACACTTGGACTAAACTAAGAGTAGTCACTGAGTAGTGGTATTGAGAGCACCACTAAATAACACTTGTAGTACCGACTAGTAGTACTGACTAGTAGTACTGACTGGTAGTACTAACTGGTAGTACTGACTAAGTAGTAGTAGTACTGACTAAGTAATAGTAGTACTGACTGACCAAGCACTGACTGACTGGGTAGTGACTTAGAACTAACACAAGTACTGACTAAGTAGTAAGCAGTAAGACTTGTAGTAAGTAGTAGTACTGACTGGTAGTAGTACTGACTAGTAGTAGTACTGACTGGTAGTAGTACTTAGACTAGATAATAGCACAAGACTTCGGTGACTGGCTAGTAGACAGACAGGCTTCTGACGGGAGAGGGCGACTAGAACGTTGAATCGCTATTACTCACTGATTCTGTGAGTATGCAAATATGAACTTCAAGCGGCAGCTCTCGTGGGTCAGAGGTTTGAGTGAAAAGTACAGAAGAGAAAAGCGGATCAACGTGGAGCTGAGAAAAAGAGTAGCATTGTGCAGGCAATCGCGCGCATGCAGAATATCTGAGTTATATACAAACGCAGGCAGCTTGTATACAGGGCCCGGGTGACTATATGCAGTAATTCCATCCGATTGCGCAGCCTTTCCCTCGCACTGCACCAATTCCAGTCATCCAGTCATTCATCAGACTGTAATAGTAAGCACGAGTAATAGTAAGCATGATAATCTAATTGTGGTTATAGTATGTAGTCAATTCCGTCAGACAGAGACAGTCAGAGTCAGACAGAGTCAGACAGAGACAGTCAGAGTCAGACAGAGTCAGACAGAGACAGTCAGAGTCAGACAGAGTCAGTCAGAGACAGTCAGTCATACCAGAGACAGTCAGAGACAGTCAGAGACAGTCAGTCATACCAGATACAGTCAGAAACAAAGTCTGTCAGTAGAGCAGTCAGAGTCAGAAAGTATAATTCAAGAACCACCCATTCTGCAGGAATCAGGTCTGGGTCATGACTAATGATTGAACCAGTCTTTATGGAGAGCGCAATGCATAGTCAGTAGTCAGCAGTCAGTAAAGCAACATCACGTCTGCCAAGTAATAAATGCATAGTCAGTGTTAGTCATGAACAGTCATCTTCGGTGATAGTCATCTTTGGTGGTAGTCACAGTAATCCATAGTAATTTATGGTCATCCATAGTGATCATGGCCACAGTAGTTATCCCTGTAGTATTCCTTTGGAAGTAGTTATCATTTGAAAGTAGTTATCATTTGAAAGTAGTCTTCACTTCCAGAGTAGTCATTCTTTCGAATAAGTTATTCTTTGGAATGATCTTCAGCGGAGTAGTACTGTTCTGGAGTAGAGCCTCTGGAGAAAAGCTTCTGTATTTCCTCCTGGAACATTTGACAGTGTATTGACGTCGTAATCTTCACATCCAAATAGTTCACTACTCCTATCTTGATGACCAGAGACTTCGACATAATACTGTAACGACCTGTAATCTTCGCTGTAACTCTGAACTCCAGTGATACTTCACCACCTTATACTCGAACAACCTCTTCACACCAGGAATACGCTATGTCACTGGCAAGTAGATGTTCGCACCATAAGCATCACGGATCTTCATTCACCATTGTTATTGTTGATTATAATGGCGCATAAACGGAATACCCTCACTCCTCATCCTGCACCCAATTCCAGACAACCCACTGTAAACAAGCACTCAAATATTCAGTTAATACAATAATCCTTCGATAAAACTTCCAGGAAGTACTTCAGTAGCTCAATGAGTTCCATTAGTTCTTCAGAAAATGAGTGAGTAATTCTCCAGTAGGTTCTTCAGTGGCCCCAAACATCATCACCTAATACTCAGTTCCAGCTCATCACTCCAGTCGATGTTTGACGGTTTTAGCTCGTCACTCTAGTCGATTTGTGTCACTTCTAGTATCACTCTAGTCGATTTATATCGGTATAGTTATAGCTCGATGAGAGGCTCGGGTTCTGACTTTTGCTCAGACTTGACGTTGTCTCTTTCGATTTCCGTCATTGTGGGAAACCGTTCGGATGCATGGCCATGGTGGACCTGGGATTCGGGCTCGTCTTCGAACTGCTCGCCCAATGCAGGAAACCGGCTGGCCACGCTCTCTGTATCGCTCACATCGCTTCCTGGAGGACTGGATGGAGCCTGGGGGAATGCCGGGTATGCCTGCTTGGCCTGTGGCTGGTACCCGTTGGTCTGCACGTTGTCACCATAATTCGTGGCGTACTGGTTTTGGTCTGCGTCCACGGGGTATGGGGTGTTGGAGGACACACGTGACTGGGTGCTTCCATACGTGTTCTGCGTGGGCATAGGCCCAGTAGGAAAAGAACCAGCAGAAGGTCCAACAGAAGGTCCAGTATGCTGGGCAGTATGTTGTGAATGAACACTTGGAACCGGGGGAAAAGCCTCTGAATGATTCTCAGGGGGAGGAATGACATTTGTATAAGCACCAGTAGAAGCACCAGTAGAAGCACCAGTATCTGGGGGAGGAATGACCCCAGTATCTGCATAATTGCCTGTGTGAGCTAGAACTGAGTGTTGGGAGTTCAAAAAGCCAGGGTTGGACTTGCCTGAGTGAGCTAGACCTGAGTGTTGGGAGTTCAAGAAGCTAGGGGACTGGGCTGTGTACACATCCATGCCCTGGTTGCCCCTTCCTTGTCCTTCTCCGTGCCTATTATAGGGATCCTCCAGCACAGAGTGGCGGCCATATGCCTGCGAGAGCTTGCTCTCGAGAAACTGGTCGTAGAGCCTGGTCACGGTATTGATCTTGTTGTTCATCTCCAAAAAGAACTCGTACTTTTCGATGGAGTCTCGGAGAGACCGGTTCAAGCGGGGCCTCAAACGGACCACTCGACTATGCAAATCGCTCAAGTTCTGGTCATTGAGAATATTGGCTTGCCGATTGGCGTCGTTCTTGACCCCATTGATGAGCTGCACAAAGAGATTAATATCGTCTTCCTCCTGCTGTGTGAGGTCCTGATGTCCAGAGTATCCCTGGCCTGTATGTTGAGGCATTTGACCTTGAAATTGACCTTGGACTTGTTGGACTTGGCCTTGTTGGCTTTGAACTTGACCGTTTGGTTGACCTGTGTATTGAGGGGTGGCATCTTCGTATGCGTTGGTATCGAAAGAAAGCGCCGTTTGGTAGAACTCCAGCTCAGGCTCCGGGTCCGGCTGGGCAGGTTTCGGGGGCGGAGCATCGGCCAAACTGGCAGCAATGGCAGCCTTGATATCATCGTCCATATCGGAATCCTGGGCCCCCGATCTATCCTTGGTGTCAGAAGGAAAAGAAGCCGGAGCAGCGGATTCCCGGAGACTCAACTCGATGGCTTTCTTGAACTCCTCGTCTTCATCCGGGGCATCACGTGCACCGGGCACATCCCCCCCTAAGTTCAGGTAGTTCAGGTTATAGTTTTGGTTGTAGTTGTTAGGCAGATCAGACAGATCGTTAAAGCCAGGGGGCTTTCCCAAACCCCCATTTTTCTGCCCGTGGATCTGGTGGCAGTCGTCACACACCCGAACAGCCTGCACTATGCCCAAAGAAGGCAAAGGAAGACTATGCGAAGAGTGGTCCTGGCAAAACACCCCGCCACACGCTCTGCAGTGGTGTTTCCTGTTCATCACGGAAAAGGGGTTGTAGCAGATCATACAGTCCTTCCCATCGACCCAATCGGGAGGAGTCACGGAATCCACGAAATTGGCCGCATTCTGAGCCACACTCACATCCACCGCCGGAAACTCATAGCCCAGCCTCTGCAAACCCAAATACACCCGCTGCAAATAGTTGTTGGGGTGTTTCTGCTCCAAGTACATCAGCCACTCGCGCACCATCTTGAGAATGTGCATGCCCACCGCATACTTGGCCTCCTGCGAGTACACCTGGTATTTTTTCGTATCGTAGTGCACCTTGAATATAAACTCCACCAAGTAGTCCACAAACTCCTTGGAATTGAGCTCCTCCAAAAACGCAGCCCCGCCATTTTTAACACACATATCACAAAGTTTCAACGTCGACAGCATAAGATTCGGGTTGCCATAGACTTTCGATAAGCGTTTTTTAAGGCAGCGCATGGCAGCTTTTGGCGCCACTTTTTTGGAGCGGATGGCGTCGGTGATTTCTAAAGCTACTGCCATATCCAAGTCGCCATTGGGGATGGATTCAGACGTGGCGGTTTCGATCTGTGTATCCATTTCGGCACTGGGGTCTGCCGCTGCAAACCATGCCATTTTGTGGATGTAAATGGGTAGTAGAATTTAAGGGTGGCGTGGATTGGATCGGAGTGGAGTGGGGCTTGAGATAATGCCGAGGGCTGTGTGCAGGCCACACACATTATATGCAGGCAAAGGTCATTTTAAAATAGTACGAACACCACCAATAGTCTTAATGTAGTAGTATAGTATAGAGTAGTAGTATAGCATAGTGTAATAGTATAGTATAGAGTAGTAGTATAGCATAGTGTAATAGTATAGTATAGAGTAGTAGTATAGCATAGTGTAATAGTATAGTAGAGTAGTAGTATAGTATAGAGTAGTAGTATAGCATAGAGTAGTAGTATAGTATATTGGGTTCATAACCATGGCTGGAGGTATGGCTACAATACCTCAAAATGGCTATAGCTCAAGATGTAATTTTTAAAACATGTATGTATAGCATACGAAAAATTGGATATCTAAAAGAGTATAGAGAGTAGCTTGTCACAGTAAAGTTGGGACTCACAACTAGTCATTATTAAGTGTATAGCTAATTGGATCAAGACTTTTTCGAAATATCTTTAGTGTTTAATTACTGTCTGATTTCCAACAACACCAGTGACGCAATGGAAGGTAGGAAGAAAGTATGGAAGTATGGATGGAAGGAAAAATGGAAGGAAATATGGATAGAAGTATGGTCAAGTTCAATCTCCGGAGAAGGCCGAAATGAGAAGCTTCTCAAACACTCAAAGTGGGAGATTTGAGCAGTCATGGAACGAGATCTTGAACAGTGATCCAAAGAGTCGGAATTGGAGAGTGTGTTCCATAGTTTCCAGCTGTAGAAGTTTATTCATTGGATCTGTGGAAAGGGAAATATCCTGGGCAGTAACTCACGTGCCATTGACCACGCACCGTTTGGTGATGTCAAATCCAACTAAAAATTATTCCACGAGAAAAAGACTGCGTTTCCGTTTCCACTTCTGATAGTTCCAAAAAAGGCAAAAAGATTGAAGCACCACAATTTCACACATTATCTGCCACTGCATTACTCACTGTGGCCCTAAGTGACTTGACTAACGTTGATCGGACGGGAAACAGTACTTTACACTTGGTATGGCCACAACCGGAAGTCCTTTTTTGTGGAGTACTAATAGATCAGATTTCAAGATAATAGTACTTTACGTATTCCACAAATATTCAAACATATGTTACTAAAATTGACCTCCGATATTATAACCCAAGTTACCACTCTCACTGTGTTGATGTAGTATCTTCCAGAGTCCATTCTAGCCTTCGCCTATGGAGTACCCAAATCAACAGCTAATATATGGCTGGTATTTTATGCGGTATCGGCATAACAGCTAATATTCACACCTGAAAATTATAGTAGGAGGTGGTCTCTGTAATTCCAATCAGTTTGTTAATCAGGTTAAGTTTCAGTCCAATTAAAAGTTGCTAGTGATTGATTAATTCAAAGTATGAAAGTATGACGTGATTGAATCACTATACCATCAGTGAAAAATTGTAGACCAATTAAAGCATTGATTTGCTAATTGGGGAAGTTTACTGATTGAGGAATTTTGTTGGCTGAGGAAATTCGTTGGCTGAGGAAATTTGTTGGCTGAGGAATTTTAATGTGGCTGCAATTTTTGGCGGGCGCGGTTTGCCTTATATACCCCGAGAACTGCTTAGTGTTTCAGATCTGATGCATCTCATGTTTGTGTTTGTGTATGCATTTGCATTTGCCACCCAAAGTGCAGCTCCCAATATATAAGTACGCCATCCCCACTAGTACAGAATAATTACAACCAATGATACACTTTATTACACTCACACAGCTTCGAGAACAAATGGTGTTTCAGTGGTGTTTATTGGAGGACTACTAATCCAATAAGGTCTTCATAAAGACCGGGAGATGAAGCTTCTTAAGTTTTGAAAAGGTGAAGATGGAGGTGCATGTGGAATAGAGGTTTCAATGTTGTTTACTATTGCAACCAAAAAAGAAGAAAAGAAGAAAAAAGAAGAAAAAAGAAAAAAAAAGAAGAAAAAAGAAGAAAAAAGAAGAAAAAAAGGAAGCGAAAGATCAACAATCCACTCAAATATTCATGGAAAATAATTTAATTCTTTGGCTGTGTTGACTCTTTTGTATCTGTCCTGGTGGAGATCTACTAATGGAGGTGTTTTTTACAGCCATGTTGTAATGAGGAACGGGCCCAGAGAATCGATTGGAAATTAAAAAGCAAGGCGAAGGTTCCCAAAGCGAAGGCGAAGAAGGAAACATTCAGAGCTTTGGATCCCTCGAGTGCTGTTTTGAAGGGATTGTCAGAACTCAACTACATGAAGCCATCTCCCATTCAGGTGGCATCTATTCCTATTGCCCTTTTGGGTAAAGACATCGTTGCAGGGGCTGTGGCGGGTTTCGGTAAAGCCGCTGCATACATGATCCCCATCATTAAAAGATTACTTTTTAAGCCCAGCAAGTTTGCTGCAACCAGGGTTATTGTGTTGACTCCAACCAGAGAATTGGCTATTCAGGTGTGTGATGTGGGGCGGAAGTTGGGAAGATTTATCTCAAGCTTGACCTTTGGTTTGGTCGTGGGTGGTTTGAATTTAAGACAACAAGAGCAGCAGTTGAAAACGAGACCGGATATCGTGGTGGCAACTCCTGGTAGATTGATTGACCACATCCGGAACTCGGCTTTGTTCTCCATTGACAGTTTGGAGATCATGGTGTTGGATGAAGCCGATGGAATGTTGGAGGAAGGTTTTCAGGCCGAGCTCAAGGAAATCTTGTCGTTGATTCCAAAGCACAAGAGACAAACCATGCTTTTCTCTGCTACTATGAACACTATGATGCAGGACTTGATCCAGTTGTCTTTGACAAAACCCGTGCGTATAATGATCGATCCTCCTAAGGCAGTCGCGGCTAAATTAGTCGGGGAGTTTGTCCGTATAAGGAGGAAGGAGGATATTTCAATTCGTCAAAAGCATGGGTGAGCGGTGTACAGGAACAGCTCCACCAGTCGAGGCAGAAAGGAGTCATACTATAGATTTCTAGTGTCATACTATAGAGTGTCATAGTATAGATACCTAGTGTCATAGCACATAGTAGTCTGGTCAGATGGTAGTCGTTCCTTGAAGATGCAGTTGTACTTATAGTACGACCATTTATCTACTAATGGTACATTAATACAGTCATACTACTAGTGATGTACTGATAGCATACCGTGAATGGTGAGCTAATATACAGTCCAAATGTAGTACTATTCAGTCTACTAATAGTACATTGATTAGTATGGCCATAGTAATAGACTATACGCAGCAATTGATTTCTTTTTCTGGATAATTTAAAGCTCCTGCTTTTTCAAATTCTTTGTAGTAGTTTAAATGCCGTATTATCAATACCGGATATTTTAGCACTATCTAATTTGGATATATTATCGATAGTTGGGATTCTAGTATGGGTGTTTCAAACATTTCACAGCTATATTTAATATAATCCATCAAGTATCGTGATACTTATCGTAATTCGCTATGTTGATCGATACGAAACCCAAGCGATTCGTTGTTGAAAGTTTTAAAAGAAAACTTAGATGAATGTTTTAATGTGGTTTTGTGTCTTCAAACCTAAAGAGCGTAAGTAATTTCTTAATGAACCTCCACATTGATCTTTCTCACCGTGCTTAATCGCGAGTTCAGCATCTTCAGAAGTTTCTGTATTCGTTAATGAAAGTTTTCCACCAAACATTTATATGCCACACTCAAGTGCTCAGCGGAGATAAACCTTGCATGAACGACGACTAAAGCCATTAGAGAGTAACGAGTACCCGAATAATTGTTTGTTATGGCTACATACCAGTTATGTGATACACCTAAGACTGGGCGTATCAAACTATAAATCAATACACCATATCTGTAACTATAATCATCGAAGCGGTTGCGCCAGATCTCGTTGCATGTGAAGCCGTGCTTTGCAAATCCACGAGTGTAGCGAGGACCACGAGGGGGTTTGCGTGTTCAGCCAAAAGAAAAAGGTGCCTTTGGAAAAAAAGTGCAGATGGTGAGTAGGAGCAGAAGTGAAGAATATTTATATCGGTGGCGGTGAATTCATGTGCAAGTTTCGCACCGAACGTGCGAAAAGTATGCCGGCATTCAGTGAGTTCCCACGCACGCGTGCGCGAGTTTTGACTGATTTTGTTAGGAAAAATCCTGCGAGCACCAGAATTGAGTATTTAGTGTGGGTGGATTTTACTAACGAGGCTTAGTTTAGGATCAGTCTCAAACCATACCACTCATGAGTACGAGATGGTGTGAGGCCCCTCATGAGTATAAGATGGTGGGAAGTCCCTCATGAGTATAAGATGGTGGGAATGTTAGTATTCAAGGAGACTTAATACTGCGCGCTAGGCTCTATGCAGGTGGACGCATGCGTTATGCCCGCACCAGCGAGAACTCCTGATAAGGACTTTTCCGGTCAATGTGAAACATTGCGATGTTTCAAAACCTGTGGCCGGGTGTTTCAAGAAATCCCTCAAGGGTTACCCGAAGCAGTAAGGAGGTATATAGAACTAGCAGGTTCGCCTGATAAGATGAATCCTCAGCGTTCCCTCTAAGGCATATTATAGTATTCGAATATACAACTGATGTAACTTTGTTTTATGAATCCCAAAGTCCTGCACGAGTTCCAACAACGCAGGCCTCTGAGTTTACTCAGACAGATTTATCTCTTTAGTCGTTCCTTCGGCTATTGCTATTTTTCCCTCTCGAGGGAGAATGGCTGAATATCCTCTGGGTGATGCTGGTCAGCAAAATTGCACAATCAAAATGGACTGATTGAGGGTTACGTCTATTGAGCCTTGGAGGATATCATCCCGGTTATCAGAGAGATGCAAAATACCAATGATGTTTCTGCTACTGACTTTCCTAGGGAAGCTCCCACATAAGGTCGCCATACAGTGGTGGCGCAGGTGGGAGCACGGACTGACTCTTCACATTGATTACTTAATCATTCGCTAAGACAGTGAGTCAGACGACCGGATCTTCCGAATCAAAAGAGGCATGCAGTGCTGAAATGAAGATACATGAAGAAAAACCAATCCTTTTTCCCGAGAATTCGGTCCTCCTTCTGTCTAACCTCTAGAGCATTGTTTTTGATTGGGGTTTTCACAATTCTCAGATAATTACAAGTTTAAAGCAAGATTAGATGTCAGAGGCTATACGCTGAAAGCATTGATTTGAAGATACATTCATACCAGAAATCCTCCAACAGGATACATGGATTATCATTGCACTTGTGTCCATCGTGAAATGGACGTGAAAGACAGTTCTCCTTAACGGTAAGCTCGACAAAGACACTTACTTGAGACAAGTACTGAGTTCCTCTTAAAAGCTCAGAGCTGGGTCCAAAGTAACTGCTACTTCTCTTGTTTTACTTTTTTTCCGGAAAGAACTAGATCCTACAAAAAAAGTGGATTTCTCCCCTTGAGTGAAGCTTCTATGTTGATATACATAGATACTCTATTCTTTACTACTACTCAGTAGTTGGACGGGTTAACCAACCAGTACTTTCTAGTACTTCAGCTGGTGAGTGGCCCTTACTGTACCATAGTGAAAATGTTGATTTCTGTCAAAAGACCTTTATTTGTTACCCCACCTTTAAATTGAGACATTGGGCCATAATCGTTTACAATATCTATGATATCGAACACACTCATGGAATATACTATACTGTACTATACTATACAGTACTAGTGTACTATACTACTCTGTACTAAGTTTGGTCGTGGCTGGTGATCTTGCCAAACGTCTGTAAGAGTCTCCTTTGGTTATAGAATGTAAAAAAATAGAAAAAGACCAAGATAGCAGAAAATGAATTCAAAGATAAACACATGGAAACACATGGAAAATGAATATAAAGATAAACACATGGAAACACATGGAAACACATGGAAAAAATAGTATTCGAAGCCTTAGGAAAACCTCAATTGCGTCTAACCAGAGTGCCAAATAAGAGCGTGTGTCCTCATTTGTAGTCCTCTTTAGGATCTTCCAACTCACATAAATTCACATAAGTTAGAGTCGGATGGTCCGGAGTCAGATATGTCAAAGTCTGGTATTTCATACTCCGTGTTGTCAGACCCAGCTATAGACTTTCAATAGGTGAATCCTCCTCCAGTGTAGAAACTTCCATCCACATGTGTTAAAGCTGCTGGTGGCCAGCGTAAGAATCTATGAGTGAGTGATGCTTCCTGGGTCAATTTAGCGTACACTAAGGTATTAGTGCGCCAGTGGTACCATGAGTTGGATGCATGTCGTAGTGGCATAGGTAAGCAGAGGTGGTATAGTGGTCTAGTGATTCACTCATGATACTGACCACTACCTTACTCCAACCTCGTACACGATGGGACCAAAAGACACGAAGTGGTCGTGGGAGCTAGGTCCACTTTAGAGAATACTCCCTATTGCATACCTATTCCAATAGCCAAGATATGATAATTCCCATGTGATCAAGAGATTTCTACTGAACCCAGTAGATGATCAATATGTTCTTTGGGACTTAGTCATTTGTTGCTTCCTCGAAAGAGACTGGCTTACTTGAAAATTATCGTGAGTCGGTTGACTGGTCCTCTAACCGGCTCTCTGGGCAACAACAAAATACCTTAATACTTGGGTCGTGCCACCCACCGTGCGTCTAACAACAATATTGCAATCAATATTGCATTCCATATGAGACCGATATAACCAGGATGTACCATTGACTATATTTCAATATACACATCAATGATAGCCATCAACACATCCACAAATTCATCAATAATAGATCTGATACAATATACGATATCAATCCATCACATATTGTTATATGTATCAATCCCATATTGCTTATATGTATCATTAATGACCATTTCTGTTCCATATCAACACTCAACTTCAAATCTATGGGATTAGCGGATGACAAAGGCGGCGGAGGCCACTCCAAGGGCTCCCACTGCACACCACCAGAGGCGGTCGAACATGGGGTTGGAGGTGTCCCGGATGGCATTGGTCCTGTACTGGTTCTCCAAAGAACGCTTGACTCTTCTGCGCAAAGAAGTGGAGGTTTCCAGCGCCTTATCGGTGGGGTTCAAGGCGTTGGTGGGCAACATCATGGGTGGTCTATAGGCCAAGTACAACGGCTGCATGGGCGTGCCGTCGAACTCATAGATCTGGAGCTGGTAGCGGCCGTGATAAGCCGACACCTGCACCTGGTACTTCTCGAACCACGTGGGCTGTACATAGCGCACATAGCTCGCGTGGTCGCTTTCCAGTCCACAGGGGTCGCTCAATAATTGACGACCATCCACCGCGATTGGGTGGAGCACCAAACTGCCATTTCCCAACAACTCATATTTTCCATGCTGGTATGTGATGGATGCGATGGCGCACGAGTGGTTTGTCGGGTTGGATGTGATCCGGTACAATGCCTCTTCAAAATAGCCGTCCTTAGTGAACGAGTAAGAGATTCCTGGGAGCGCCGGCTCGATCAAGAGCTCGTCCACGGGGTCGTAAAAACCGGGGCCGGTGAACACTGTGTTGGACTTGGACACCCATGTGCCCTCCAACTCGTCCATGGAGGCGGCGGCGACTAGCTGTAGGAGGGGGAGGAGAAGAGCAAGAAGCATGGAGAATGTGCGAAGCATGCTGTTGCTCTGAAGGAGGAAGAAGGTGTTTTTAGAAACTGGGCTGTGAGGCGCGCTCAGGCTTCGCGAATGCACACCCGTGCACCGCGTCTCGGATGCAGGCATGATACCTTGCTCCCCTTTCCTAGTTATCACACCCGTACACCAAACACCCGTACACGCAATGATGTACGGGTGTGAAGAAATGAAAAAAAAAACCCCGCAATGTGCAGACCAGAACTGAAACACATCCACACACAGACCCCGCACCTGTACACCCCGACCTATACACACACCCGTGCACCGTTGGATGCACGGGTGGGGAGATCAAAGGGCGCATCGCGCAAGCCGTGCATAAACACCCTTGCACCATTACCAGATCACAATAGACGGCCCCTATTGTCCAAAGTTAGAAAACAACTGGTCAAAAGAGCTTAAAAATTTAACTTTAAAAGTTTATTGGTCCTTTTCGTGAAAATCAAAACATCCGGTAGACCGTTTTCGGAGATGTTGTTGGTGATGAGAGGGGAGGGACTGTGTGCAGGACAGACACATCTCCGTAGCCCGTTCTTCTTCGGATCCTGCATAAAGAAAGGGCTGCCTTCTCACGCCTCCATATTTTCGCACTGCCTCCTCCATTTCGCAGCCTCCTGTGGCAGTACGCCTTTGTTCCTTCTCCCCAAGAAAAAGTAGGGTGTAACCCCGAACCTTCCCAAAACGGCCGATCCATAATCAAGATCCCCCACAGCTGTCGAGACTGCAATTCAGGCCAACACAATAGGCACAATGGGCATAATGGGGGAGGCCAAACCTTAATCATTGCCGCCATACATACGCCTTATGCCATTCATCTTGGGAGATGTAGGGAGGCGGAGGGATGGTCCGGACCTTGGTTTACGATATCCAAATGTTTTTGCGCCCTTCAGGGGTGTTTCAGCCGGACTCTGGGATGTTTCAGGGGTGATTCAGGGGAGTTTCACCGCCATTCCAGACCCATTTCTAACCATTGTGCTTCTTGTTCAAGAGTAAGCCTCGTCCGCAGTCAATTAATACATGTCTTTATGTCTTCATGCTTCATATCGTCATTTCTTGGTGTCTTCGTGTCGTCATGTCGTCATGTCGTCATCGGGTGTCGTTTATCGCAACCGTTTCCCGTCAACGTTATGCCAGCGATGTCATCACCGTTACCACCGTTACCTCGTCAGTCCAGGCTGCATCATGAGGCCTCAACGTCTGTGGTAGGCCTGCCACGCTTGCTTTCACGATCCTTTAGGCGCCGGACCAAGATTTGCCAATGCGAGGCCTGCGGAATATTTTGCCGCCAATAATCATTTTGCAGCGGCGATTCCCGACGCCTCGGGCCTGCATGATCAATACCCATACCAACTGTCAATCTCGTGGCTCGTAATCCATGTCCGGTCGGACCCGAGGTGTTTACCCTTTTTGGGAATTGGGGTGGAGACAGAGGCCTCCGCGAGCGTCAAGAAATTGAGAAGCGAACATACGCCGCTCCTGCACACAACTCCGGGTGCGGCCCGGTGCAAATTACGGTCCTCGGCGCACCATGCTCCACAATGGCCCCTCTGCAGAAAAGTCCCGCGGCGCGCATTATAGGCGCACGTCACATGCCTGATATATGGCGCAGTGCATAGGCTATGCATCATCCCACCAAACTGGGGCCCCGGGATCTGCAGGATGCTCGTCCCATCACGCAAATCCCACTGAACAACATTCCGATCCTCCAGATATGCAAATGTGTGAATGTGGGTCGAGTGACTGTGCATGCTTATGCATGTAGGCGGATTGGCGAATTAGTGCAAACAGTTGGCGAGTTAGTGCAATCTTTTGGCGAATTGGTGCAATCTTTTGGCGAATTATTAGTGCATTAGAAATGTATGAAAATGCATTGAATGTGCATTGGAGGTGCATTGAGCTGGTGCATTGACAAAATAGACAAGTGATTTTCAAAAGTGAATTTGAGTGAATTTGAGGAATTTATGTGTTTTGCTTTTGGGATTGCCTGATTTTGGAAGTGGTGCTTTACGAATGGAGTGATTTGGGAATTCGGGAATCATGGAATTTTCATGGAATATCGTGAGCATTTGTTCAATGGGGAAATTTGCATCGGATTGATTGGTGAATGCGAGAGGCTATGAGTGAATGCGAAAAAAGATTGGAGATTGAATTGGCCTGGTCATTCGATGGAGGTGAAAATTTAATACTTGGCGGTGAAATTCGGTGAAAATTGGGGATTTGGGGATGAACAGGTGACTTGGAGGTGATTCTGGACTGATGATTAAATTTCATGAAAATTGGAAGTGTTTCGGTTGAACGAGTATGAACCAGCCTTAGAAAACTAGTGGATTTAAGGTGAAAAACCATGAGTGGAATGACGCAATGACATGAAGTGATAGGGAGTAATGGATAGGGTTCTGAATTACTCTCCATATACTTCGTCTTTTGCTGAGTCTACTGGCAAAAGAACATTTCCATATTCCAATACCTCCTTAGACTCATCATATTCATTCTGGAGAGTAGATGTTCAGGAAAAAATCAGGCATATTCTGTGAATGAAGATGTGATTCTATGAATGAAGATGTGATTCTATGAATGAAGATGAGATTCTATGAATGAAGATGAGATTCTATGAATGAAGATGTGATTCTATGAATGAAGATGTGTTTCTATGAATGAAGATGTGATTCTATGAGAGACTTGAAAGTATGAACCCCGAGTGAAATGAATCAGCCATCATGGATATGGATTGATTCCCAGTGGTACCAAGTACTGATACTCTGGAAAAGGAACGCTACTAGGATAGTGCTGAGATGAAAGTTTATCTAGTACCGTTGCATGTACTACGCAGTTCTATTTTGGTTATTCTACTTTTTCCAGCAGTATTTACCCCATTCTGTCTGGAATTACCACCTATTCTGTCATAGATGGAGCTCTCACTCCTACACCGGTTAAGGATAGCTGCCTAGGTACAGCTTCTATCTATTGCTATGACTTCTGCTCTTGGAAATACTACAGCCTGCCAGTGAGTAGTATAGTCTACTAGAGCTTTCTCTATTACTAACCACAGCCATCGTTCCACAACCAGTGCAAAGAAAGCCTATCAACCCTGAAGTACCACCATCCTCTAGTGCTATGTTCATACAGTTCATAGTAGCTCATGACTGCCAATTCTCTATCCTGAAGCATCCAGTGCTACATAGTAGTACTACTCTACTATAACCCGTGATACCAAACAGTGCTCAATACTACCACCAGTCCATGAGTCCATCCTTTCTAGTCCAGACAGTTCACACAGTGCTACAAGGGTAGTCACTCCAAGATTATCATATACTACCCATTGAGCACTTATATCAACCCCATTACCCCAATTGTCACTAATAGTTATCCAACTGTCAAGCAGGATGAGCACCATACATACATTCAGACCAATACTCTGGCTCTTAGTATGAAACACTCCACTCTGTTTCTACCACCACTGTCAGATTATCAGTCAGATTACCAGTCAGATTATCAGTCAGATTACCAGTCAGATTACCAGTCAGATTACAGTCAGATTTTCCACTGTGATTTACCATTTACCAGTCAGATTACCAGTCAGATTACCAGTCAGATTACCAGTCAGATTACCAGTCAGATCGCCAGTCTTTGACCTACTATGATACTCTCTACCCAGTCATACCAATACTTAATACTACAGGTCTATAAGTCACACATACCCATTCTACCGATTTCCTAGGGTACTGTATAACTCGTGCTGACCATAGTAATGCCTTTCACTACTCTAAAAGCCACAATAGACTCTAAGGCCGTCAACCAGATTTACCATATACACGTCATACCTTGTTTACACTGAATACATAATAAACGGTAAAGAACTACTACACAGACCACCCCAAAAACTCCACCACACCGGTACAAATTTCAACTATTAACTACATCACGTGATCCAGGTACGAGTTTCAACTATTAAGTAACCACATCACATGATCCAGATACGAGTTTCAAATGTTAACTAACTACATCACATGATCCAGGTACGAGTTTCAACTATTAACTAACTACATCACGTGATCCAAGTACGAATTTCCCACTATTAACTAACTACATAACTACCACTTATCAATGTCCTTGTACCCATCTTTCATGTCCAATATGCTACGATGCAATACTAACTGCTTACAATATAATGACAAGGACAAGATACGTACTACCATACAAGCATTCCTCGTACAATTTAGTACTACCTGGGTCACAAAAGTACTCTCTTACTCTATACCTATATAATCTTTTTAGAGTAAAATCTATAGACCTGTAGATCTAGATACTCTGCTCTCTATACTCTGTATTCTACTCTCTATACGATACTCTCCATAGTTTATTCTCTATAGTCTAATCTCTACTCTCCATAGTCTACTCTCTATACTCTGTATTCTATACTCTGTATTCTATACTCCGTATTTTACATATACTCTATACCCTATACTCTGTATTCGACATATTCTACTATACGCTATACTCTGTATTATATACTCTGTATTCTATTCTCTGAATTCTACTCTCTATACTCTGTATTCTATACTCTGTATTCGACATATTCTACATATACTCTATACTCTATATCCTATACTCTATCCATATACTCTGTATTCTACATATGCTACTATACTTTATACTCTGTATTCGACATATTCTACTATACCCTATACTCTGTATTCTGCTTTCTATATTCTACTCTCTATATTCTACTCTCTGTATTCTATACTCTGTATTCTACATATACTCTATACTCAACTCTCTATACTCTACTCTGTATTCTACATAGGCTACTCTACTCTATACCTTATACTCTATACTCTATAATCTCCTCTCTATACTCTATCCTATACTCTATCCATATACTCTGTATTCGACATATTCTACTCTCTATCCATATAGTCTACTCTCTATACTCTACTCTCTATACTCTATACCCTATACTGTATACCCTATACTCTATACTCTATACTCTATCCATATACTCTGTATGCTGTGTAATCTATGTCAACGAGTACCTGGCATGTATGGAGGAAAGGTACTTCATGGTATGTTGTAATCAGACCACTGAAAGACAAAAGGGATGTATAGATTTTGAACAATAGGGCAGTATAGATTTTGAGCAATAGGGCAGTACAGATTTTGAGCAATAGGGCGGTACAGATTTTGAACAATAGGGCAGTACAGACCTTAGACGACAAAAAGTATAAGACGTGCTGTGGCCCATCACATAGGACTTTGGTCTTGTAAGGTACAACTTACATATCCGGTATATTAATATACTAAACAAAAGTTGAAAATGTACCTTTACTCTATACTCTATCCATAGACTCTATACTCTATCCATAGACTCTACTCTATAGTCTATCCATAGACTCTACTCTATAATCTATAGACCTATAGACCTATATATTCTCTATAATTTCAGCTATAGAGCAGCAAGTTGTTTCAACTTTAGAAGCATAAATGGGGGTAAGTCTTTTTAAATAGTCCAAGGAAAGCAAGGGAAAGCAAGGGAAAGCAAAAAGAAAGCAAGGGAAAGCACCGATAGAAAAAAGCCGGTTCCTTACTTTTGGATAAGGTCTGTTTGAGCTCAGACCAATGGAACGTTTTGGCTCTAAGTCTGGTATGTCTCGGGAGGTTTTAGAGCACAAATTTAGACCATTTGAACCGTTTTAACCATTATTTTTGCTATTGACCACTTGTGGTGTATGACTCAGGTGGCTCACCGGAAGTCCTCGTCAACTGTCATACAACATACAATAAAGGAAAGGATTTACGGAAAGGGAAATAAAGAGAAGGATTTACGGAAAGGGAAATAACACGAAATAAAGTTTATTTTTTATGCATCAATTCAGTCAAGGATAAATGGTGATACAAGAAGTTGTCAGCAATGCCAATAATAACATATACTTCAATTCATTTTAGTATAGTGTCTATACTCGTACCATAAAAATCTATATATAATGTATATACTCTATATTGTATACCCTCTATATTGTATACCCTCTATAATGTATATACTCTACTCCAAACTCCATATATACTCTACTCCAAACTCCATGATCTATATACCTATATACTGTTAGAAGCGATGGGAGTCTCACTAGTAATGGTATTTTTAGAGCCTACGAAAGTCAAATAGTCGCCCGAGACTAATTGCTCGTTTCTTTGTTCCCGTTTCTTTGGCACAGCATGACCCATTGGTCATATCGTCTCATCGCACACCTTCTCTTACAACTATATAAGCATCACACATTCCTGCCTCGGAGGAACCATCTGAAAATGAACATAGTAAGCAGGATACCCGGAATCTAACAAATACTCTCTATACTCTCTATATCTATAACTATACTCTCTATATCTATACTCTCTATATCTATACCTATATATCCATACCTATATATCTATACCTATATCTATACCTATATCTATACCTATATACTTATACTCTCTATATCTATACTTATACTCTCTATATCTATACCTATATATTTATATCTATATATCTATACCTATATCCATACCTATATCCATACCTATATCCATACCTATATCCATACCTATACTCTATACTAATACCTATACTCTATACTAATACCTATACTCTATACTAATACCTATACTCTATACTAATACCTATACTCTATACTAATACCTATACTCTATACTAATACCTATACTCTATACTAATACCTATACTCTATACTAATACCTATACTCTATACTAATACCTATACTCTATACTAATACCTATACTCTATACTAATACCTATACTCTATACTAATACCTATACTCTATACTAATACCTATACTCTATACTAATACCTATACTCTATACTAATACCTATACTCTATACTAATACCTATACTCTATACTAATACCTATACTCTATACTAATACCTATACTCTATACTAATACCTATACTCTATACTAATACCTATACTCTATACTAATACCTATACTCTATACTAATACCTATACTCTATACTAATACCTATACTCTATACTAATACCTATACTCTATACTAATACCTATACTCTATACTAATACCTATACTCTATACTAATACCTATACTCTATACTAATACCTATACTCTATACTAATACCTATACTCTATACTAATACCTATACTCTATACTAATACCTATACTCTATACTAATACCTATACTCTATACTAATACCTATACTCTATACTAATACCTATACTCTATACTAATACCTATACTCTATACTAATACCTATACTCTATACGTCGTTAGGCACCGAGAGGAGCGTGATGATCCAGATGTGACATCCAGTGGATGACTCATACTATAAGACATTGACCCCATAGTCTCTTCAAGACTTGTACACAGTTTTCCTGAAGTGTTTATTTCAGGAGAAGGAGAAGAGTTTGCAGTGCTCATTGAAGTATTATCAATGCGAGTCTTTTGGTGGCTCTGTTTCTGGAGGCTTCTTTGTATACCTCAGGCAGTTGGTGTTTGATTCTATATACCTATACCTATACTCTCTATACCATATATACTCTCTATACCTATACTCTCTATACCATATATACTCTCTATACCTATACTCTCTATACCTATATACTCTCTATACCTATACTCTCTATAGTAATACCTATACTCTCTATACCTATGTACTATATAATGTATATTTTCTATACTCTACTTAAGCTCCATATACTCTCTATTATATATAATCTACATACCTATTGGACCTACCATGGGTAGACTCACTACCCATAGAGATATCGTCGAGCCTACGAAGGCCAATGACTCATCTTTAGTGGCATGGACTCACCCATCACCTTACCGTGACTTGGTGGTTAACAGCCCTGCCTTACTCTCTGGTACCCACAGGTTAGCTACATAAGTACTCGGATTCCTACCTACTGGGAAACCATCGGCGAATAAACAAACAAAACAGAGTACAGAGGTAACCAGAATCTAACATATAGTATAGTATAAAAGGGGATAGTACAGTAGTACAGTCTAGTATAGTATAAAAGGGGATAGTACAGTAGTACAGTATAGTATAGTACAGTAGTACAGTATAGTATAGTACAGTAGTACAGTATAGTATAGTACAGTAGTACAGTATAGTATAGTACAGTAGTACAGTACAGTAATACAGAGTAGTAAATAGAGTGTATAGTATAGAGTAGTGCTAGACCCACTATGGGTATTCTCACCCATTGAGGCAATTGTAAGCCTCACCTGATACAGTGTTTTCAGAAGTATTCAAACCACACTAGCAAATTAAACAGACTACTAAATATTAACAGACTACTAAATATTAACAAACTACTAAATATTAAACCACCAATCATTCAAAAGGTTCGTTCTACTGACTTGAAAATTGCTAGATGTCAAAAACCAAAAAACGGTTGATATGTTGTTTCTATTCAATATTAAAAATAGCAGATTTTGAATCTTTGGGTTGTGTAAGTTTGCCAAAGTGGTTGGAATCGTTTTGGCGCGCTGGTTTGAATACTTTTGAAAAACTCCGTACATGACTTGGAGAGAAATGCAGGACCGGAAACCCTCTAGAATAATGTTAAGGAATTCCAGAATGAAACTGTTTGCGTGCAGCGTCGGTGACACTTCGTCCAGCGTTGGTGGCACTTCGTCCAGCGTTGGTGACCATTGTTACTGTCCGGCAGTGTATGCTTCGTGGATCTCCATAGCCAGGGCCCTGACTATCGTGGATCTAACAGGTAGTAGTGTATAGTAGTAGAATTAGTAGTAGTAGTAGTAGTAGTAGTAGTAGTAGTAGTAGTAGTTGAATTAGTAGTAGTAGTTGAATTAGTAGTAGTAGTAGAACTATGGGTAGTAGTAGTAGAATTAATAGTATTAGAATTAGTAGTAGTAGTAGTAGTAGTAGTAGTAGTAGTAGTGTATATTAGTAGTAGAATTAGTAGTAGTAGTAGAATTAGTAGTAGTAGTAGTAGTAGTAGTAGTAGTAGTAGTAGTAGTAGTAGCAGTAGCAGTAGTAGTTGTATGTTAGATTCCGGTTTCGTCAGGTACTCTGTTTACTATGTTCATTCGCCGATGATTCCTCCGAGGGAGAAATCTGAGGCACTTAAATACTTTTAAAGAAATAGGGCCTGCCACTTAGCACGAGATCAATAGCACTGAACGCCGTCCCAACATCATGCAACGTTGGTTCTTAGCGTCTTGGTATGGCCATTGTTAGGATTAGACAGTGAGGCTTAAAATACCTCAATAGCTAGGACACTACCTGGTGGATCTAACATAGAGTATATTATAGTAGTATAGTGTATAGTGTAGTGTAGTATAGTGTATAGTGTATAGTGTAGTGTAGTATAGTGTATAGTGTAGTGTAGTATAGTGTATAGTGTAGTGTAGTATAGTGTAGTGTAGTGTAGTATAGTGGTATATTTTAGACCCACCACGGGTAATACACTACCCATAGAGGTATTGTTAGAGCCTACAAAAGCCAATAACTCGTCCAAGGTGTCATACCCCGTGACTCGGACTCATCCTTTCGTCTTACCTCGTGACATGGCTCCACTTCTCTGGTACTCACAGGCTAACTATATAAGTACTAATTCTCACTCCTTGGGAGTCCATCACTGAACGACATAACCCCCAGTACCAGACGTATTTAAGAATCTAACATATTATAATTAGTAGAATTATGGGTACTAGTAGAATCATGAGTATTGGTATTATTATTGGTATTAGAATTAGTAGTATAGATGTGTAGTAGTAGTAGTAGTATTAGAATTAATAGTATGTATTAGTAGTAGTAGTAGTATTAGAATTAATATTACATATTAGTAGTAGTAGTAGTAGTAGTAGTAGCATATATTTGTAGTAGAATTAGTAGTGGTAGTAGTGGAGGTAAAAAGATCATTGTCTTCCTCTCGTCCTGTATCTGTGTCAAGTACTTTTGTGAATTGTTGAACCACTATTTGCCAGTGTTAGACTTACATGGGAAACAAAAGCAGGCCACGAGAATAAACACCTTCTTTGAGTTCTGTAATGCCAAACAAGGAATCTTGATCTGTACAGGTGTCGCTGCCAGTGGTTTGCATATCGCAGCTGTTGACTGATTATTCAATTAGACCCACCTGATCCAAGAGACTATATTCACAGACTTGGTAGAATTAGTGTAGTATTATGAGTATTATGAGTATTATGAGTATTCTGAGTATTATGAGTATTATGAGTATTATGAGTATTATGAGTATTACGAGAAGTAGTATTATGAGTAGAGTTAGTATTATGAGTAGTATTATGAGTATTATGAGTATTATGAGTAGTATTAGAGTTTCACCATCGTGCTTCACTTCTCTGGTACCCACAGGCTAGCTATATAAGTACTAGGATTCTCACTTATTGCGAATCCATCAACGAATGAACATACCCCCAGTACTAGACGTATTCAAGAATCTAACATAGTGTATATTATAGTTTATAATATAGAAGTGTATATAGTGTAGGAGTATTTTCAACTTATGTTTTAGTATGTATAAACGCCTCTATGAAGTATATCGGTTCTGTTTATGTCAAGTACTCGATGACAAGTATAGTGTAGTATAGTGTAGTAGTATAGTGTAGTAGTATATTGTAGTATATTGTAGTATAGTGTAGTAGTATATTGTAGTATATTGTAGTATAGTGTAGTAGTATATTGTAGTATAGTGTAGTAGTATATTGTAGTATAGTGTAGTATAGTGTAGTAGTATATTGTAGTATATTGTAGTATAGTGTAGTAGTATATTGTAGTATAGTGTAGTATAGTGTAGTAGTATAGTGTAGTAGTATATTGTAGTATAGTGTAGTATAGTGTAGTAGTATTAAAACATAAAGATGTCCCAATTAAATCATAAATATGTCCCAATTAAAACATAAAACAGATTCCCAAAATAAAGCTTTAATCTTGTGCATAGATTTTCATGTCTTACGAGAAATAGTATTATGAGTAGAGTTAGTATTATGAGTACTGGTAGTAGTATGTCAGATCCGCATGGGTAGTAACCTACCTATGGAGGGATTAGAAAGTCTCTCTGCCCGATCCTATTTAGGGCGACAATGATGGCTCTTTTTCGAAGATGCCAAGAACAATCATCACCATTGTTCTTGGTGAAGAGTTTTCACTGCCACGTTTCTCTTCAAAAGCTATATAAATCGCACTGGTTCCTCTTGGTGAGGAACCATCAACGGATAAATAGTTAACTTAGTACAATACGTCATAGTAGTAGTAGTAGTAGTAGTAGTAGTAGTAGTAGTAGTAGTAGTAGTAGTAGTAGTAGTATTACGAGTAGTGGTAGTATTATATATTATGAGTAGCAGGATTATGAGTACTTTTATGAGGAGTAGGATTATGAGTGGAATTAGTATTATGAGTATTGGTATTAATAGTAGTATTGGTATTATTATTATTAGTAGTAATATTAGTATTTATTTTGAGTAGTAGGATTATGAGTGGAATTAGTATTATGAGTAGTATTATGAGTAGTAGTAGTAGTAGTGTTATGAGTGGAATTAGTATTATGAGTAGTAGTAGTAGTAGTAATAGTACTGGCAGTAATAGTAGTGTGTAAAAACTACTTCCGCATTTTGTCAGCATCAGAAACTGACGTTGTGGGCGCAAGAAGTTGCTCGTAGTCAAGCCACTATGAACAATGCCATATTTCTGGCAGGTGGAGACCACCAAGTACGGGCACAAAGTCCTTGAGGTTCTTTGCTATTAAGCTCATGCTTTTAGAGAGCTGCTGTATACTGTTGGAGAGCTCCACGAAATCTCTGCACTGATTCCTCGCAATGTATTATTGATAGTAATTTTATAAGTAGTAGTATTATTGATGGTAATTTTATTAGTAGTAGTAGTATTACTGATAGTAATTTTATAAGTAGTAGTAGTAGTAGTAGGTACTTAATAGTGACTCCTTAAGCTCATCCAGTCCTCTTGCTCCTCTCCTTGAACCAGTTGTATTAACACCACGTCGAACTACTAACTACTCTAAACTCATAAACTACAGTACCTACTCTACTATTGTCTACTTCATCAAGGCCTTATTCTCTGCTTAAACTTCAACGTACTCCCCAATCTGCGTTATGCTAGTGTATGACTTTATACTACTGTATATAGTTTATCTTACACTGCCCCTAAAGCTACTCTATCCTAAAGCCACCCTTAAGTACTCCATACTACAATGGCACTACGGTATAACACCGACAAGTATTACAGTCGTACATTTTACTACTTCGGCACAATAGGCCATGCTGAATTTACACACTACCGGACCTAACTGGACTACTAGACTAGACTATAGTGTACGATGTACTATACCACGCTACTAGTGTGCCATTAGACCATACTAAGCTGTAATACTGTACTATTATAGAACTTTACTGTAGTGAACTACACTGGACGAATACACTGTGCTGTACTACCGTTTACTATTAATGTGTACTAGACAAGACAGCTAGGCCAACAGAGTGTTTAGACTGACAGGAAATGTAAACATAATAACCAGACGATGAATTACAGGCTGGAGATTTATTGACGACAAACGTGCTGGACAGATGGCTAGACAAGAAGATCACATATTGAAGACAGAATAAAGACATTTGGCTACAGAAATTGGCTCGACATAATGAAGACAAATTGGCTAGACAAAGATAAAATGCTAGTAGTAGAAATAATCATATCGCTGACACAGTAAGGTATTGCTATATCTGAAACAGTAGCATAGATGAAACAAGGAGTGATTGCGAAATCTGAAACTGCCATATAACTGAAACAGGTGATAGCTGAAACAAGTAAGTGATAACTAAAACACAATAATGACACGTTGATCATGTGTTTCCAAGACTGAAACAGTTATGTATCGTGGTATTAAAGTAGGTATTATAAGTAGTAGTAGTGGTGGTGGTGGTGTTATAAGTAGGTATTTTAAATAGTGGTATTATAAGTAGTAGTATTAATGTTGATAGTGGTGTTAGAAGTAGTGGTAGACCTTGGAGTAGTATTGATAGTAATATTATAAGTAGTAGTAGTATTATTATTATAAGTATTATTGATAGTGGTATTAAAGTAGGTATTAAAGTAGGTATTATAAGTAGTAGTAGTAGACCTTGTAGTAGTAGAACTAGTCGTAGTAGTATTATTGATAGTAATTTTATAAGTAGTAGTAGTAGTAGTGGTGGTGTTATAAGTAGGTATTTTAAATAGTGGTATTATAAGTAGTAGTAGTAGTAGTAGTAGTAGTAGTAGTAGTAGTAGTAGTAGTAGTATAAGTAGGTATTTAAATAGTGGTATTATAAGTAGTAGTAGTATTATTGATAGTAATATTATAAGTAGTAATTGTTAGATTGGAAAATATCACTGGTAGATGGAGAACCACTTAATGGAAGCGTTTGTGATCAAGATTGTCTTTATGAGTAGCGAACCATTCCGAGATGTCAAGTAAGAACGTAAAATGACTCATGAACCAATGTCATTGGTCTGCAGTTCGATGGTATACGTATGGACAGTCTGCTGTGAGAAGACGTAATCTGATTTGGAGGTCGTACCCGGATCATGATTCTTTCCAAATGTTTGCAACGCAGATCACTCAAGTTTGTCGTTTGTGACATCCACAACCATTCACTCGCCAGTGCCCATGCTACACCATGTTAGATCGGCGAATGAACATAGTAAACAGAGTACCTAACGAAACCGGAATCTAACAGTAGTAGTAATATTATGAGTAGTAGTAGTAGTATTGATAGTAATATTATGAGTAGTAGTAGTAGTAGTAGTAGTAGTAGTAGTAGTAGTAGTAGTAGTAGTAGTAGTAGGTATTATGGCATAATTATCAGTTAGTATGAGTAATGAATAAAAGTATCACTTGAGTAGCAGGAGTGAGAGGAAAATTAGTATGAGTAGAATTAATATCTCTATGACTTAATGAGTCAGAGTAGAATTACTATGAGTGGTGGTTAGAAATAGAATAGTAGTAGTGGTAGATGAGCAAGTAAATTACTACTATGAATTGATACTATGAGTAGTACTATGAATTAATACTATGAATTAATACTATGAATTAATACTATGAATTAATACTATGAATTGATACTATGAGTAGTACTATGAGTGGTGGTGGAGTATTACGATGGTAGAGTAGTGCTTGAGTGGTAGGTAGGAGTGGACCTGGGCCCTGAGAAATACCAAGACTTTTATACCATGCACTTTTTATAATTCGGTCAGATCTGGCATTCTATTGTCTGATCAGGTAATGTGAATTCTTTTGTCTGAGTTAAAGGATTCTTTTGTTGAGTTAAAGGATTCTTTTGTCTGAGTTAAAGGATTCTTTTGTTGAGTTAAAGGATTCTTTTGTTGAGTTAAAGGATTCTATTGTTGAGTTAAAGGATTCTATTGTTGAGTTAATAGTGGTCTGCTGTGACTGTACTTTGCTCATACTATTAGGATGTATTATGTATTGACATTAATGATGTACAGATCATGATGTGATATTGATGCGGAGCTATGGATCTAATCGCCACAGGGCGATGCAACACGACCGGGGATTATGCGTCAAGTTGCGGCTGGCACGATGGGTTGGGTGCTGGGATGGGTAATGGTCATGGATGGGTAATGGTCATGGATGGGTAATGGTCATGGATGGGTAATGGTCATGATGGGTAATGGTCATGATGGGTAATGGTCATGATGGGTAATGGTCATGGGATGGGTTGGAATTGGTTAGAATGGGATGATGTAGATGGGAACCTGGTGCTAGAACCGGCGGATTTTCTCTTGGAGTTTAATGTCGCCCGTCTCGCTGGACGGCGATTGGAGCCCGATCGATGGCCGGTCATGGTCGAAAATGTCCATTTCCTTGGACGACGTGCTGGACTTGATGCTCAGGTGGCTGCCGTTGGATCGGCTGTAGAACACACACGTGGGATGACTTAGAGGGGGGTAGTGGTGGCTGTGGCTGTGCGCCGGGTCGACCGGCGCTTTGCTGCCTTCGAACTTGCGCCCGACATGCTGACTGCCCGCGTCGGCGAACTTGCCGCCTGTTCTGGAGTACTGGCTTTTGGGCGTGCCCTCGAACGTGCCGTACGTGTAGTTGGATGCGGGGTATTCCGAGAACACCGACTTTGTGTAATCTTTGGAGTACTCGGACTTGGCGTACTCTTTGCCATAGTCTTTGCTGTAGTCTTTGGAGTAGTCTTTGGGGTACTCGGATTTGTACTCTTTTGGATACTCCTTGTAGAGCGTGGCCTCGGGCGTGGGCGCCTTGTATGTGGAGCTGGACAAGAGCGACACCATCAGCTGAGGGCCTCTAGTGTTGAAGTATTGGAGAAGGTAAGCTGGCGCATTGATGATGGCCTCGGTCAACGCGGTCTTGATCTCCTCGTAGTTGGAGTAGTCCACCACGTGCTCATCGAGAATGATGGAGTGGTTCAATGTCTGGAACCGGGAGTCCAGCTCGTGCAACGAAAGCGTGTTGTTGATCAAATCCACAATCACCTTGGCCACCTCCAACACGTCGTACTTGATGAGGTCGTACAGGTAGCATGCAGCGTAGGCCATAAAGCGTTTGATGTGGTAGAATTCCATGAGCTTGGTCTCCAATGGCGAGTCCACGGTGATCTTGAGCTCTTGGGCCACCACCATGTACTCGTCGATGGAAGGGTCGTGGAGCTTCCAGTCCAACGCACTCATGATGTGCATTTCCATCTGGTTGAACATCTTGGCGTCGTAGTTGCATCTGGATCCACAGAGCTTGATCATCTCACGGAGCTTGGGCAAGCGGTACCTCTCGGTAGGGTCCTGGAAGCGCGCGCCTCCACCGTAGCCCAAGTCCAGAATGGTGCGCACCGCAGCGTCGTGACGGTCACTCAGGAAATTGGCAAAGTGGTTGTTGCCGCCCTGCACCTTAGCAGCGATCCAAAGGCACGTGGTGATAATCAACTGCGCCTGGTCCAACAACACCACACGCTTCAGACAGTAGCGATCGAAAAAACGAACAGCCCGGCAAAACACAAATGGCAAGATCTTCAAGCGCACCAGCATCTTCATGAGGAAGTCCACAAGCTTGTAGCGCACCACCGAGTTGATGTAGGGTTGGTTCGCGATGAGCTTGACGTTGGGCTTGGCTGCATCCAGCGCAGCCTTCATGGTCTGGACGATCTCGTCTCTGTATTCATGGATGGCTGTTTCGTGGCACCTGACTTCCGTTTTATAGATGCCATAAGGATATTTGTATTGGTGAATCGTGACATTCTCGTTTTTGAACGTGCAATGGATTTTGTGCATTCTGAAGGAGTGTAGGGCAAGTTCAGGGACAAGGACAAAGGAACGAGTTCAAAGGAACAAGGAAAAAGGAAGTGAAGTCAATGTGGTAGTGCCAGAAAAAAAAAAGTAGTCTCAACAAGACCCGATATCAATGCTCTGATATCTGCTTCCAAAATCAATGTGGAAGATGCAAACAAGATTAAGTTCAAAGGAGAAGCGAACCGAACAGGATTAGATAATTTTAGTAGATTCTAGATTTCAATGAAAACAGAAACCAACAGATCCGGGGAGTGAAGTAGAACCAATCAATAGTATGAGTTGGGAAGGATTAGACGGACAAGCCAGTTCCAATAATAGACAGAAGGAACAGGAGGGGGGACCGGCAAAATAAAAGAGGACAGGAGCGGAAAGAAGGAAGGACGTCAAAGAAGCATATGTACAAAGGGCGAGGGCGGACTATATATATGACGGCAGCAGTTAGATTAGGCATGAAAAAGGTGGGAAAATAGTCCTTCGTACAACAGGGTCTGTTATGCAAGCAGGCGCTCATGCACCCATACCAGGAACAGCGTTGCAGAATTTAGGTTCCCGCGGCTAAAGTTGTGTGCAGGTGCCACCTTTCGTGCGCTCCATCTAGGCGCCATGCAAAGCGAAAACACATAGACGAGTAATGCATGGGGTGTATACAAGCGCCAGCTAAATTCTCCGCGGCCGCCCCTTTACCTTGTGCAAAATCTGCTCGGTATCGATCGCCTGACTCCCACAGCCGCCCAGTTTCAGCCTTGCGGCGGAGCTGGCGGGGGAATGCGCTAAGAAGGGGGGGGGGGGGGGGGGGGGGGGGGGGAGGGGGAAGTGTAATGCCCTAGTTAACGGAAGGCAAAGCCTAAAGCTTGGCTTGGGAACCTTGGTGTGCAATTAGTAATCGTCTAGTGTGTGCATCCCGAAGTTAGTGTGTCGTCAAGTGAGGGATGTTCGTAAAGTTAGTGTGGTGGTGTAGGACTTAATGGGAATGGGCACGCAGTGGTTGTGAATAGGGTGATTTCGGGGGGAGTGGTGGTGGTAGTAGTTAATTGTGGTGGTTTAGATATTGCAATTACTAATTCCAGCAGAGTTAATAACACTACAAATTTGTATACTCGAAGCATATCTAAAGCATGGTCAAGCAGAATATGGCACTGCTGCATCCAAGTTTGGCCAAGGTCCTGCAAGGCCGGTCCCTCGGATATGGGCTATGTGCGCGCAGGGGACACTCCTGGGCAGCGGCATTTGTCGAGCCGCAGGTGTGTGCAGGCGGCAGTGTGCAGTGTGCAGGCTCCCTCGGCCCCCTCTCTCTCGCTCCAAGCAGCGCAGCGCATAAGCAGCACAGCACAGCAAGAGCGCAGCAGCAGCACAGTAGCAGCGCAGCAGCACAATTGAGGCTGGGGCCGCGGTCCATGGCGCTACACACTGCCTAATTGATCCGATCCCTATTGTCCTTTTATTTTTCTTAAACTGCTCTTTCTCTTTCGAGTCCTTCCAACTCTACTTCAGGGATTGGCCTGGCCACTGCCGGCCTACCCACCTTACATGCATTATATGACACACTATACTCCTATATTATGCTCCTACTTTTTCCAGCGTTAACAAAGAACAGCCTTACCTTACTCTGGACAGACTATGGGCCCCAAGGTTTGGGCTAGACAATACATTCGGCAATACCGCCACTGCCGTTTTGGGAAATCTTTCCTATTCCTCCCCGATCTTACCGGTGTTCGTAGCATAAACACCATCTGCCGCCAGATTAGTCACGTGGCGTGATGGACGTTCGTCCACCCCCGGCTGTGTTTCAGAAGTCCTGTTTGCGCTTGCTTACAGATTATGCCATGCGCTGATGCGAAAGCACAACCTTGGCTGCGCGGCCGTGTTTCAGCTTGCGCCCTTCAAACGTGCGAACCTCCTCGGAAGGGGTTATATAAGTACCTGTAGTTTGCTCTCTGTAGTTTGCTATTTGTAGTTGCTATTTGTAGTTGCTATGCTATGCTAATGTAAAGGCCATTGGAATGGGCTAGGGTGTTTGCTTTTGTGGCTGGCGCCTATGGCGATGGTGGAGGCTGAGCCCGAAAATCCGATCGCTGCCACTGGTTGCGAATCCCGACGATCTCCGCCATAGTTCCTTGGTCTTCCGAGTTCCCCCACACATCCATGTGGATTAGCCAAGCTTCGGCTTCGGGCATACCGGGCCTTGCTACAAACAATCCGATGTGGCTATAGACGAGCCCATCCCGAGGCTCGGGTGCGTCCATGGTGGTCATGCAAGAAAACAATAGAGCGAGCGAATTTGCACGAGACGAGACCTCAATGCAATAGAAGAAGTCATGCGGGATGCGGACGTCTGACTCGGAAGGATTGGGGTCACATCCAGGTACTAGTGAAGAAAGAGAGAGGGAGAGGATATTTCGGTGGAAATTGGGGTGCAAATGGTCGTGCAAAGAGGAGACGAGAACAAAGCGAGAGTACATAATACGGCGTTTGGCCAACGTCCGGCAGAAGAGAGGCAATTGGTGAGATTGGGGATGGCCATAATGCAAAGGAGAGTCAAAGCTAGAGGTCAAAGAACAAAAGAAACAATGGGCCAACAGAAAACAGAAACAAAGAAAGCAGAAAAAAAGGGAAAAAAAGGGCAGAACATGACCGAACAAGTCCAAATAAGATCGAATAATACAGCAACAAAGCCCAGCACAATGGACAGAATGTCGGTGGCATTATAGAAGAATTGACACGATTCAAACTTTATTCAAGGGCCTGCAGGCAGACCCCACCTATGGAATTTCCAGCACGCGAGGCACAAAAGGTTGACTTTTAAGCTTCATTCACCGCATTCAGTTTCTTCTTTCTCCGAACCCCGGACCATAAAGGCAAGCCCAAACGAACCCTGGCGCCCATTGGCTAAAGACTCCCGTCTGGAACGAAGCTTGTGCATGCCCGCAGAATGTGATAGTGCCATTTCGTCAATGGACCTGAATGTGGAAAGTTAAAAACAAACTTCTTCTTCGCTCGTCTAGAAGCTAGTTCGATATCGATTTCCTTTGCGGGGCCGTATCAGATCATATTAATAGTCTAATGCACCCACATTCCATTCCGCAAATTCATTTCGGACATTAGGGTCATTCATTTCGCCAGAGGTCAGTTTTTTAACGAAGTTGTTTATTGAGCAATTCACATTCAGCAATTAGTTTTCGGCAAGTTAAAAAAAGCTTTCGGTACATGCCATCAGCAAATGCAAAGGCATTCAAAAAAATGACCCCATTCATCAAGGTGGTTGAGAAAACGGGTCTTTCTGAAACCACTGGCCCAGATATTGGTGGTCCAGTTTCAAGCAGACCCCAAGAAAGACACCTTTACCAAAGAGGTTAAGGTCTGCATCATGGGATTCATGAGTGGTCGTGTTGTCTATTGTTACTGCGATCTTGGCGATGCGGTGGCATATGCGCGCGGCAAAGACTTTAGCGCTAGTGCTTTCACGAGGAAAAGTTTGCGCGCAAGACATGAGGCCCAGCTCTTCTATGCAGAGGTGCCCAAGCTTGGAAAAGGCTTTCCCAGCACCCCCGCTCCTTAGCCGGGATGCATTGGTTAGAGCCACCACTAGCTCTCCCAGACTCGGAGGACCGCTTATATACGCACTCGTACAGAATGCGTGACTACTTTGGGCTCAGGCTGCTGCCTGTGCAATCCTCGTATAATCCACGCGAGGACCCGCGCTTCTGATTTCCTTTCCTGGACTATCTCTATACTGAAGCTCAAACTCAGCTTCGGGATAGTCGCCTAAAACTAAAGGTCAAGGACTTGGGCCGAGCTTCAAAGCATTTACCAACATCTCTATATGACTCTCAGCAAATGGAAGTTGGAGAATGTGCAGGTCAGGTGACCAACAGGTGGAAAATCGAAAGGTGCTCAGAAAGGGACAGAAAGAGACCAAAAGGGTCATGTGGCGCGGACAAAAAGGGAATATCAGATCATGTGCTGTGGACAAAAGCGGACTTGATCATGTGGTGGAATTAGTGACCTGATATGCTAATCTTTGAATTCCTTTAGTCGATGTGCAGCAATTACCCTTGCGCATCCCGTCGGGACTGCAGACAGTCCGACCCGGTTATGATCCAGGGGTACCAAATTTGTCCTGGACCCAAAGATCACAAGCGTCACATTACGTCGGGGGCTCTTCCAAGCAGGAGCTACCTGGGAAAGCTCTCTGTTAACTCCGAGACGCTTGGGGCCCGCAAAATGCTCTGCGCTTATATGCGTCTGCATGCTGCTCAAGCACCACACCAACTCACTTGCTAACAGCTTCAGGGAAAGTAGGGGGATGGTTTGGAGGGTGAAATTGGAAAGGTTGATTCTGGGAACGAAAAATGGTGGATATGGTGGATTTCTGGGACTACACGCAGGAACAAGAATCAGGAATCGCTGAAAAGGGTAAGAAAGCCGAAGTGAAAAGAATCCTGAAAACCGAATGATCCTTGAGTTGTGTTTTCTTTTCTTGGCCAGTCTAATCTTTGAAGAAGTTTGACTTTAAGCCACACTCTAACAGGAAAGGATGAATATGAGAGTTCAGATTCTGGGATTATCAAAATTCAACAAGGCCTTTTTTCACTTTTGAGCCATCACTTCACATGATTCCTTTCACCAGTCTGCATTCTGGCATATGGGTTGAAATACAGGATTCTGGGACCTCGTGGAAACTCTATGAAGTTTGAGGGAAAATTGCTGCTTTGAAAAAGTTTCAAATTAAAGAAACATGCTGTTTGCTTCCTTTCTTTTGGCCAGCTAATGAAAGAAGTTGAACCAGACCCATGAGATACGAGGAAGTTACAGAGTTGATGGTCTGCAAATTAAATCTTATATGCTATTCTTGTTTGCCATCTTCTTGGCTGCTTGAACTTTGAACTTTCATTGGTTCACGTGGATTGACAGCATGGAGGGGACAGTGGAGTGAGCATCGATATTAAGACTGCCATCTTCGATTATGCCCTCGTTGATACACTCCATGATGATATGGTCCCAGTCGCTGATGACAATGAAGTACGACTGCAAGATGGAAACCACTAACAATGCGATGATCATGCCCATCCACAAGCCCACCAACTCAAGTTTGAAGACAAATGCAAAGACAAATGCACACGGTAATGCTATCACATAATATGAGACCAAGTTGAGGATGCCCCCGATTTTCTGGCGGCCTTGGCCCCTCAACACTCCCCCAGAAACACAGGCGATGGAATCATTGATCTGGTATAATGCACCGATAATCAAGACATTGGACGCGATCTTAACCACCCTGGGGTCGTCGGTGTATAGCGATGCAAAAAAGGCTCGGAACATATAAAGCACCAAGCCGTTGCATATGCCAAGAAGCAATGCTGCGTACATGGAGGCTTTGGTGGCCACCAAGGCAGATTTTTTGGATGCTGCGCCAATGAACCATGCTATTCTGGTGGACGATGCAATGGACAAGGCAAATGGGACCTGGTATAAGAGCACGCAGGTGGTTGAAACGATAGATTGTGCCGCCAAGACGTCCGTGCCGAAAGTGGACGCAGTGAATGTGATGATCTCAAAGGCTAGCCATTCTGCCTCCACCATCAAAACCCCCGGAATGGAGAGGTTTATGATTTTCGTCCAGTTCCGAAAATAAATTCCATCCACCAACTTTTGTCGTGGCAAACACTGGTACCCGTTGACATACACAGTATAGGCCAAGAGGATGAAACACATGAGCCAATTGGTAATTACTACGGAGAGTGGAGCACCAATAAAACCAAGGCCAATTACCGGGTTCCACACCAACACATAGTTGAGCAACGCGTTCATTGGAGCGCAAAAAAGCAACACATATGTGGAGGCATGGAAAATGCCCTGGGACTGCAAGAAGTGCTTGAGATTCTCGAACACTATGAATCCGGGCAACCCCAATGATAAGACCCGGAGGTACTGGCTTGCCATGGCTACCAATTCTTCCTTATCGCCAATCAAAAGCGAAAGAATGGGTCTGGAGAAGAACACCCACAAGATCAACATCGGCACATACAAGAGCATCAAGAGGTACGTGCATCGCACAAAGTGCAAGCCAACGGCATTATAGTCCTTTCGGCCATACGACTGGGCACACAAGGTGTCCAAGCACGTTGACACACCCTGGATGATGGCATACCCTGTGATGTTGGCGGTCATGGAAGACAACGAGACTGCAGCTAGGGCCGTGGAGCCCAAACGACCCACGGAAAACACCGACGCTACGGTGAGTGAGTATTGGAGCAAGAAGGTCACGATCAATGGGGCGGAGTAGCGAGAGAGCACCCGGAATTCTGCCTTCATGCTTGTTTCGGGCTCCTTCAAGATCGTATGGGAGTGCACGGAGAGCAAGTCCTGGATATCGTGGATATCATGGCTCTCCTCATCGTGATCATAACCAAATATCGATAAGTTGGAGCGTGCGGGATGGAGTCCATCAGTCAAGCTGGCCCGGGAGATTTTGGTGGAGAGCAGGAAGTGGGGGATCTTAGTCCCTGCCGATGCAATGGACGCTCTTCTCTGTTGGACATAGGCGATGATTTCGTCCTCGCTGACCTCCGACACCGTCGGCAAAAGGGCGTGGGTTTCGTTCATTATGGTGAGACAGATCAGAAACGATAGAACAAGGTATCTTCAGAACAAGATCTAGATTAAAAAAAAAGGATAGATCAATCTATACTGGGTGTATGGATGATGAATGATTTGGGCGGATAAGGTATCTGATTCGATGGTCGATACCTGGGACTGGTTGTCTAGATGATAACTGAGTGGAATAAGGGACCAGATATTTGAGGAGTATTGTAAGGGAATCTGTTGGTGTGTGAACAAGAAACTGGCGAAGAGAATCTGTTATCTTTGATGATGCAATGAATGTGGAGGGCTTATTCTTTGTGAATGACAATCACCAAAACAATTCCAATTCGTCAGGTTCTATTTTTCCAAATCAATTTCAATTCTCCAAATCCAATTCAATCTTCAATTCACTGTCAATCCAAATCAAGATTCAATTGGCCAATGAAATGGACGCGAGATCAGCCCAACCCCAAACACCGCGAGCCGCTCACCACCTGATACGATACGCGCAAAGATAAGCTGCGTGGGGCGGAGTCAGGGCTCCGAACCGGGTGTACACACATGTCCATTTTTTTTTTGTTGGTAGTTCGTTTTTCAGTCTTTTCCAAAAACGAACTCGCAAGACCAAATCCCAAGACCAAAAATCCCAAATGCAAAACCCAGATGCCTTTTTTGCATGGCCCTTTTTTTCCGGGAATCTGACCAATTGGAATGACCCAATAGCCGCCTTCCCGATGCGGCCATTTCGGATCCATTTTTGTCCACTTCCTGTCTATTTTTGGCCACCCATTCCAGCCGAGGATCTCGTTTTTTTCTCTTTTCCGACGTTGATAACCATTTTCGCTACGCTCGAGAAATCCTGCAAAATTCCACCTGCAAAATTCCACCTGCAAAATTCCTACCCCTATTTTGAAAATTTCCAAATTTCTAAGTTTCAAAATTCCAAATATCCCCTTTTTGATTTTGCATTTTAGGATATTTGCATTGCGTCTTTTTCATTTTTCATTGCATCTTTTCATTTTTCATTTTTTTTTTTCCATTTTTTTCACCTTTATTTTTCATGTTGCATTGCATTTTTATTTTCCATCCCATTTTTATTTTCAGTTGATCTTGCATTTTGGATTTAAGTTTGGTTTATTTTGGTTTATTTGGATTTAATTTTGGATTTCATTTGATTTCATTTTCGAGTCAATTTTTCCACTTCTTGATTTTCCATTAATTTCCATTGATTTCAAATTGCTTGTCCTTTTCAAAACTCATTGTCTGAATCAACTGCTATTGTTAAGTGTGCATTGTGAGATTTTCAATTGTCTATTTTTCCAGGTGGTGTTTTTCCACCACAAGATCCATGCATTATTAATGATCTATTATCCATTCCATAGACCTATTGCTCCATTGGCCTATTGTCCATTGCATTGATTCATTTGGCGGTTTCTACATTGCTGTTATTCCGTGTTTTCAATTCCCACCTCTGGTGATTTCCTGCTAATTGTCAGCTTTTGTGGAACTTTTCTTCTTGTCTTGTGTTCATTTCTTTCCTATTTCTTATTTTCTTCTTTCTTCTTTCCTATTTCTTCTTACTTGTTTCTTGTTTATGTTCTTATGGTGGACAATACACGGATTATTTAGTGATGCATGCGAGATGGTTACTAAAAATAGTCCGACTTGTTATGTCGTGTTAGCCACACAATTGCTTCATATATAAGATAGATCTTCCAGATATCACCAAGAACAAGAACAAAGAATTTGGATCAACGAAAAAGGGACCAAAAAAAGGGACCAAAAAAAGGGACCAAGAAATCGGGCTAAAAAATCGGACCACGAAATAGAAAAGGTCAATGCCTGGTAGTGTGCTACTCATAACACATTAAGTGCTCAGGGTTCTGCGAAGCTCAACAGTGTACTACTCATAGGTATCAAGTGAGTGTACCAAGGAATGGGTCAGAAAAAACCCCAGAATCAGAGTATACTATTTAGTAGTGCATTATGGTAGTGCATTACTCATAAGATGGAGGGTTATTCATTATAGAGTAATCGTGAAGGTCTACCAGACGTTTTAACGGTTCACCAAATTGGAAAAACAACTCGAAATATGCTAGCAATCTGGAAAGAAGAATAAGCAGCGTTTGCTTAAGGTGAAGGAGAAAGTGCAGCGTTTCATAGTGAAGAGATGAACAGCCAACGACTCTGGGTCACGTGGTTCAGAATCTGCATTTCATGGGTTGATTTGAAACCGCATTTTGAAGCTCCCCATCTGTCTGTCTGTCTTTCTGTCTGTCTGTCTGACTGTCTGTCTGTCTGACTGTCTGTTTGTCTGTCTGTCTGTCTGTCTGTCTGTCTGTCTGTCTGTCTGTCTGTCTGTCTGTCTGTCTTTCTGACTGTCTGTCTGTCTGTCTGTCTGTCTTTCTTTCTGACTGTCTGTCTGTCTGACTGTCTTTCTATCTATCTATCTGTCTGTCTGTCTGTCTACAGGTTTAAAGTACCTCAAAACCTACAGAAAGCGTTAGGAGCATCTTCCCAGCTCGTCATGACTATGGAGACTATGGAGATCACTAGAGAAATTGAATTAAGTGAGTAAAGGAGGTTAGGGACTGCAGACTAGGACACAGTTTAGAGACTATTACTGTTAGATTCTTGTGGAACGTTCATGCAGTGACTTTTATTGGTTGATGATTCCTCAAAACAAGGGAATCGAGCTACTTAAGTAGTTGGTGGGGGAGCCAGTGTATCCAGCCATAGGTGTTTTCTATGAGGTTGGATCTCCACAAGCCCATGGAGCAAAATTGGACAGAATATCATACCATGTTGTTTCCCTAATCTGGCATAGTTGTATGAGGTGCAATTATGAGCACTGTTACGGTGATAACTTGTCCGGAATTGGGAGTCGCAGCCGGAATTTGCTGTAGTGTCCGGAATTTGCTATAGTGTCCGGAATTTGCTATAGTGTCCGGAATTTGCTATAGTGTCCGGAATTTGCTACAATTGTCCGGAATTGACTACCATAAATGTCCGGAATTGGCTACAATTGTCCGGAATTGTCCTGCTACAGGACGTCCAAAAGTCCACCACGCAAAGACTATCCACACAAAAATATCCATTGTGAAGTCCGGAATTCCAGGATTCCAACCAATCCAATCTTCTTCTCATACGATGAAAAAAAAGGTCGTTTGCGTTGGGCCTTTTTGTGCTGAGGTATTGTGCTGAGGTATTGTGGTGTACGGGTGTTCCCTGCGTATGGGCTAAACCTTCTGAATGCGAACATCTCACTTATGCAGACATCGTGCGTGATCAGAATGTGGTCACGGTTCACCCTTTTCTCCCATCTGAATCCGTGACACCTTCCCCATGTCTTGGTGTAATAAAAGAAACCGTTTGGCTCCTTCCCAGGAGTACCACAAAACCGTTTCCATTCTTGCAGCATCAACACCACCATGAAATTAAGTCACTTCATTCTGGCATTTCTCATTGCTGCTACTACATGAGCACAGGTAAAAACGTCATTTGCGTTTTTTGCAAAAGTCAAAGGTGATCTTGTACGGCTTTCCGGACTGTGAAATATTACCATGCTTGTTTATGGCGATCCGCTGGAAAACGCAATCAAGTTCAGCACGGAAAATGTACATGGCTACACTCTTCAGAAGGCCAAGAAACATTATGTGGGATTTTACCGTAGTTCCTTGGTGTTTGGTGCAGACGTTAAACCCATGGTGTTGGATTTTGATTCAACAGGCAAGTTACGGGCGGGCCCTTTTTACTCATGTCATTTATTTGGTGGCCCATTACGCACGATCAGGCAAGGGTCTATGGCGCAGAGATCTCCCCTTTGCTTCGAGGTGGCGCTCTACTTCTTGCCTTATTATACGGGAACTTAGTTGGTGTTTCGTATCTCTGAGTGGGGAGAAACGGGGGGCTCAAAGTGCTCTGTGGGGAGAGGATTGGGATCTTACCAATGATACTATTTGTCTTTTTCTAGTGATGTGTTTCCATTTCAAGGTGTTTTGATTACAATTTTGTTGATACTTCCTATTTCAACACATTGGAACATTCTTGGTGAAGCTATTCCGGAACAACTTCCCTAGAAAGTACACCCTAGAACCAAAGCGATCCCCCAAAAAGAGTTGAAGCGGCCCTTACCACATGAAATACAATGACCGTTAGGAAGATCTGTGAGGTGTGTGTTCTAAAAAAAATATGTTGGTGATAATAGTCGCTATTAAAAAAAATATGTTGGTCATGATAGTCGCTATTACCGTCGTTAATGCACTGGGGTTTGAATGGAACTCGACTAGTAATTACTAAAGAGTTCTCCCCCTGTGTGCAGCCCTGGTCCTCACAAATACCATTGAAAGTCTTTTTTGGTGACAACAGAGGCAGTGAAAGCGACCAGAAATATGCGGTATCATTATTAGTAATTGGATTACTATGAAGGTTATCTGTTGCAGGAGGTAGCAATAGCTATGACTAGATAATTGTTGCACTTTTTACAATCATTGATGTCTTGTCACTATTACTACCAATAGCTTCTAGTAACTTCTCTAGTAGCTCCTGCATGCTCTCAAACAAGTACTCGAAGTCCGGGTGCTTCAAGATGCGTGTGACTACTTGGATCAGCACTCTGACTCAAGCTCTACTCTACACTGGGAACATTCTTTTGCTGTGCATGGTTTTACTGATCTTCAAGATATCTCCCTTTTTGGACACATCCAGTTTGGTCGATCTTGAGAGGTCCTTATACCACTCTTTGACGTTGACACCCATCAAGTTGAAGATCCGTTCCAAGGGAGGAATCAAAACTAGGCTTATGTAATATTCATAGTCTATGTTAGATTCTGCTTACGTCCAGTACTCTGTTTGTATGTTTATTCGCCGATGGATTCCCAGAGATGGGAAGCCGAGTACTTGTATAGTTAGCCGGTGAGTACCAGAGAGTGGAGCCATGTCACGAGGTCAGGTGAATGGAGGAGTCTAAGTCACGGGGTATGGTGTCTTGGACGAGTCATTGGAATTCGTAGCTCTAACAAAACCTCTATGTGTTTACCCATGGTGGGACTAACTCGACTACATAATCTACTCTACTACTACACTACATAATCTACTCTACTACTGTATACTACTCTACTCTCTACTCTATACTCTATACTGTACTACTCTACTAGTATAATCTACTCTATACTCTATACTCTAAACTAGTATGATCTAATACTATACTTCACACTACTCTATACTCTAGGTTGGGATTTTGAGGTTGGGATTTTGAGGTTGGGATTTTGAGGTTGGGATTTTGAGGTTGGGGTTTTGAGGTGGGATTTTGAGGTTGGGATTTTGAGGTTGGGATTTTGAGGTTGTGGCTTCACTGATAAACGAAGACGTAAAGTGGTGACCAACGAATGCACTCAAGTCCTGTGCAGATGACTATCGATGCTACCCATGGGAGCAAAGCATCTTGCTTAATGTATAGCCACAGTTTTCGAGGACGTGGACTCCGGTAGTCNAAAGCATCTTGCTTAATGTATAGCCACAGTTTTCGAGGACGTGGACTCCGGTAGTCGGTAACAACTCACAGGTCAACACATTGAATAAGTGGACCTGACCTTCAGAACCAACGACAGATTTCCGGAACAAACAGATTTCCGGAACAAACAGATTTCCGGAACAAACAGATTTCCGGAACAAACAGATTTCCGAAACAAACAGAGTTCTGAGGCGAAGTTCGGAAAAAAGCTTTTCAGAGGGGCGGCCTGGAGTTACCAGCGTATTGGAGGGAAATTGACATATCCTTTTGCTTGGCCTTTGCTTGGTCTTTTCACCTCCGAGAAACCTGACTGGGAACATGAACCCATGTCGCCCAACTCGTCGTATGGTTGGGCAGGTAGGCACTTCTTGGCCAACTCAAACAAGCTCCCCTGTACTTTCTCGACTTGAAACCTTCGTAGGTTTTGTCTTGGTGACGTTGCCAAGAAACCAGACTTTTGGGAGCAAACCACAGGTCTTCAAGTAAGCCTTTGAGAATAGTTTTATTCTTTATACTCTCTACTTTACCAGTGTAATCTATACTACTCTATACTCTATACTCTATACTACATAATCTACTCTACACTACATAATCTACTCTATACTCTATATTCTATACTACATAATCTACTCTACACTACATAATCTACTCTACACTACATAATCTACTCTACACTACATAATCTACTCTACTACACTACATCCCAGGTAGTACCGATGATATTGAGAACAGGAAGGTGGACACCTTGTTGGTAAACAACAGACTTGGCAAAGAGCACCGCTCCTCCCACTGAGTCCAAAACTTCCAAGTAGTCCAAGTCCATCGGTGGATCTGCTTCATCTAGGTCTTTTGTTTGATCATAATGGCTCGAAAGGTGAAACATCTGGTTGGGCTCATCATGGGGAACAAACTTGAATTTGTCCCATAGATTGCTGTCCATAATTGCATACTCCTCAGCATTAGGCTGCACTCTCTTTCCTCGCCAAGTGTTTCTGTCATAGTCAACGTCTCCGCCCTATGCAACCCGTGGAACAATAATGACTTTCTCGGAGTTAACAAACCGCTTCACCATATCAGCATTCTTGAAGGAGATAATGTCCGCGTCCAATACTCTATACTAGTGTAATCTATACTACTCTACGCTCTACTACTCTACTACTCTACTCTACTCTCTACTCTCGACTACTCTACTCTACTAATCTACTACTCTACTACTCTACTAGTTAATCTACGCTATACTCTATACTCTATACTAGTATGATCTAATACTATACTCTATACTCTCTACTCTATACTCTATACTAGTGTAATCTATACTACTCTACTACTCTAATACTCTAATACTATACTAGTATAATCTACTCGACTACTATAATACATAACCTATCTACTACTGTATACTACTCTGCTCTACTCTCTACTATTCTACTACTCTATACTACTCTATTCCATACGACTCTACTGCTGTATATTCTATACTACTCTACTAAATACTACTCTATACTCTACTACTCTATACTCTACTACTCTATACTCTATACTCTATACTCTATACTCTATACTCTATACTCTATACTCTACTACCACTGTATACTATTCTACTCTCTACTCTATACTACTATACTACATAATCTACATAATCTATCTACTACTGTATACTACTCTGCTCTACTCTCTACTCTATTCTACTCTCTACTCTATACTCTATATTTCAACTTTTGTTTTAGTATATATTAATATACAGGGATATGTAAGTTGTACCTTACAAGACCAAAGTCCTATGTAACGGG
>NLAL01000160.1:0-30114 GCA_002374735.1 Metschnikowia sp. 13-106.1
ATATGGACTATCCCAGGAATAAGGTATCTTTCAGGTTAGTGCCATAAGTGACACGATTTCTCATGCCCCATAAGTACTATAGTTCTTAAATGTCTCATAAGTACTAGAATTCCCATAAACCCTATATTTTAGATTCGTGTCTTTACGGCAGAAACTCTGTTTACTATATTCATTGTACGATGATTCTCCAGAGGAAGGAGCCGGCTACTTAAGTATAGCTTTTCCTAGTAAACCGGCCGTTGCTAGGTACAAGGGAAAAGCTCTTCATCATCCTTCTGGTGCCTCCTACAATGGTGTCTTAGGAGTGTAGTGTGTAGTAGTATAGATTGGCCTACACTCTCTATACCACTATACTATATTGAAGTAGTGGGGTAAGGAAAGAGGTGGGAGTCAATGAGTGTCAGAATGTGGTTGGAAGTCTTGTCACTATGAATATTGGAAGTAGCAAAAAGAGTGATTCCATAAGAGTGGAAGTTGTTTTTTTTTTTTTTTGGTCTTTTTTGGGTGTAGTGATCTTACCACGGAGTGCCTTTCTTCCGTACATACTAGGTACTCGCTGATACTTGATAGTGGTGGTTTGACTGATAGTGATGAACTCAATAGTCACTTATCCTGTGAGGTCATTGGTCACTGGTAATGGTCATTGTTCAGATTAGTCTGGTGTGCTACATGGCCGATCTTGTGTCTATACTCTCTCTGAGTCTAAAAATGGAGACTACATCCAGTACTGAACGGCACATACAAGATTACAACAAGACTACTACAAGACTACTACAAGACTACTACAAGACTACTACAAGACTACTACAAGAATATTGAGAAGCTTCAATTGGAATCTACAGATACCCAGTGACTAGTCACTCGATTCAAACAAAAAAACGGGTGTAATTCAAACACTGCATAAATGTCTTGAATTCTTATCCTTTTGATTTATTCTAGCACCAAGTTTAAGGACTCAACAGTGACCATTTACCGCTATTCTATATACTGAACTTATTCCTTATGCCCTAAAGTTTATCATGGTACGATTATACCAAGAACTACTCGGATTGTATAACTGGTTAGCAAACATTAGCCATCCAGACATCGCATACAGTGTGAGCAAATTCGGATCATACACCAAGGAAGCAACAGGAACATCATATACTCTTTTTGTTGCACTTTACCGTTCTTAGTCCTATAATCAGAAACGGTTATGTCATTGTTCATTCTTGTGGTTCTTAGTTGTGCTACTAATTTGTACTAGGAAATCCGTCTTGTGGTCACTTGTGATACCGCCCAACTTAGAGCTGATTCCCCTCTATAAATACTTGGAATTCCTTGGACTCCTTGTTCATGTATCCGACTTGGTAAGACCTTGTCTGAAGTCAAACCTGACTACTCCTGATGCCAAGACCCAGTTACAATACTAGTCTCCACTCATGCGTTCGTCGGAACCTTATGAGGCTTGTCCAATTGTGTTGTGCGGGTAACACTTTAGCTGTGTAAACGGGTCAGCACATCTCACATGTTAAACACTATTGAATTAGAACAGGATCTGGTTTGATGTGATCTGATCTGATCTGGATATCGTATGCCTGTATATAGTGTGCTTCTATGTAGAACCTCTCTCCATGACAGCGCGAGCATCCAAGCACGCGTCTCCACTCACCTTACCCTCTCTTACCCTCCCCTTACCCTTCCCTTACCCTTCCCTTACTCTCCCCTTACTCTCCCCTTACTCTCTCCCCCCCCCCCCCCCCCCCCTCCTTACTTCCCTCTTACCCTTCCCTCTTACCCTTCCCTAATTCTCTAACCTACCCTCCCTCTTTTCTTTCCCCTCTTTCCTCTGACTTCTATGGAAAAAGGTAGCCTTGTGTTTCTGAGCGGGGCGGCTGGCCTTAATGCCAAACCTTCATCTGCCCCCTACTCTGACTCCGTGCTCCGGCACAGAAGAGCTTCGTTGTCCAACGACTATGAGAATTTTGACGACCTCATAAAACTGACGCAGACGCTTTCATTGGCTGAAACCCGTGATTCCAAATCGCGGTCGGCGTGGACGCTCTGGGGTGCGCCTATGGTGCTCACTATTTTGGCTGCAGTGGTGCGGCTCCATGGCATTGGGAGCAACCAGAAGGTAATCTGGGACGAGGCCCATTTTGGCAAGTTTGGCTCGCATTATATCCAGCACGAGTTCTATTTCGATGTGCACCCTCCTTTGGGTAAATTGTTGGTGGGGCTCTCGGGGTACCTTGCAGGGTTTGACGGTGACTTTAAGTTCGAAAGTGGGAAGGCTTTCCCCGAGGGGAACCAGTTTACTCGCATGAGGATCTTTAACTGCTTGTTTTGCATTGCGTGCACTCCCATGGCATACTGGAGTGCGCTTGAGACTGGCTTTTCCACCAGCTCGGCGTTTTATGTGGGGTTGGCTGTGGCCTTGGAGATGCTCTCGCTTACGCTCCTGAAATTCATACTTTTGGATTCCATGCTTCTTATGTTCACCGTGCTGACATACTTGTGCCTTTTGAAGCTCCACAAGCTCTGTGTGCAGGACAGGATTTTAACCAAGCGTGGAATACTTTGGCTTACTTTGACCGGTCTTTCTATTGGTTGTGTTTGTCTGGTGAAATGGGTAGGTTTATTTGTGACGATTCTCGTGGGGCTTTACGTGGTGTACGACTTGAGTCTCCGGTTCTACCAGATGGTAAGTCCTACAATAAGTGTGGAAACTGTGAAAAATCCCAAGTCGAAAAAGTCGATTTGGACTTATATTTTGCACTGGCTCACCCGCTTTGTGTGTCTTATTGTGGTGCCCGTGGCCGTCTATGTGGCTGTGTTCCAAGTACATTTCTGGGTGCTCTTCAAATCAGGTCCAGGAGATGGGCTGATCTCGACGCTTCTCCAGGCTTCACTTGAAGGAAATACAATAAAAAACGGGCCCAGATCCGTGGCATTCGGCTCCATGGTCACTCTCAGATCCCAGGGATTATCTCCCAACTTGCTCCATTCCCATCCGCTGGTGTACCCCGAAGGCCTGGGCCAACAACAGGTGACCACGTACGGGTTCAAGGATAACAATAATGAGTTCTTGGTGGAGTTCGATATGGTCACTGCACGTGACCAGCACCGTTTTGCTACGCTTGTTTACGATGAAGCTACTTCTGACAATATCCTCGATTACAAGACCCTAGTCAAAGATGGTGATACCATTCGGCTCAATCACAAAGAAACAGGGTGTTTTCTCCACCTGCATGCGTTTACAGCGGCCATTCTGAAGTCGCTGTATGAAGTGTCGTGTTATGGAGGTATGGATATTGAGGACGAGAAGGATGATTGGGTGGTGGAGATCCAGACCCAGGACCAGTCGCCATCACCTTCGTTCCAGAACGAAGACCCCCAGGAACTCCATCCCATCTCCACCAACTTCCGTCTTCGCCACAAGACATTGGGCTGTTACCTTGCCACATCTGGCTATGCTTACCCTGCATGGGGATTCCAGCAAGGCGAAGTGATCTGCAAAAAGCTGTTTATATCTCTGGACAAGAGCACGTGGTGGAACGTGGAGGATCACGTGAATGATGAGTTCGAGCTGCCCCCAGAGAAGTACGTGGCACCCAAGCCCAAGTTCTGGAAGGAGTTCATCTTGCTTAACTACGGTATGATGGCCTCCAACAATGCGCTTCTTCCAGATAAAGACCATTTGGATAAGTTGGAATCCAGCTGGTGGGAATGGCCCATCTTGAGACGTGGTCTTCGGATGAGCAGTTGGATCATCGGAGAGCCTCGTTACTTCCTCATCGGCCATCCGTTCGTGACCTACTTTGCCACATTGAGTATTCCCGTGACTGCACTCACGCTTTTGGTGCTCATTTGTCGGTGGCAACGACAACTGGCGGAGTTTAATATTCTCCTGGACGAATGGAACTTCATCTTGGCCGGTGCAGTGTTCCCCATGCTTGGCTGGTTCTTGCATTACTTGCCGTTTGTATTGATGGCTCGGGTGACATACCTCCACCACTACGTTCCAGCACTCTACTTTGGCATCTTTGTCACGGGGTTCTTGGTGGAGTACTTTGTGTCACGCAGGACGTCGGGCGTGGTCAGACGTATTTTTTTTGGGGTGCTTTACGTGGTAGTTTTGGGCGTTTTCTGGCGCTACAGCCCACTTGCCTTGGGCATGGTGAGTCCCCGCAAGGACTTCAAGCACCTCCAGTTGCTCAACTCATGGCAGCTCTAGACTAAACTTGAAGAACCAAATATATACCAAACAATACATAAGACACGCTGAACCTACCCTAAGTGTCGATCTCAACGGGTCAATACATGTAGGGTATGGGTATGATCTACACAGCATGAACAAAGTATTGAATGTATCCACTGGATCTTATTGGACACAGCCCCACTCCACTGCCCCACTCCACTGCCCCCTCCATTGCCCCACTCCACTGCCATCCCTCACTGCCATCCCTCACTGCCATCCCTCACTGCCATACTGCACTACTTTAAGCTATGCTGGAATACACTAGCATGAACCTATTATGAAACTTGATGAAACAGTGCTATACAAAACCACATAAAGCATCTTCAAGACATTGAAAATCTGGAACTAAATTCAAACTCCCATGAAAATGAGACACATGCTGACTTCACGAGGCTATTACGAAGCTATTATGTGAATACTGAGAATCTTTTCAGCACAAAAATTTTGCTTCAAACTTCTTTGAAAATATATGAAGGTAGACAGTACGAGATAGACAGTACTAGATAGACAGTACTAGATAGACAGTTCTAGATAGACAGTACTAGATAGACAGTACTAGGTAGACAGCACGAGATAGGACTGGACAGAACTGGACAAAAGGTAGATGGAACTGGAATGTATTGGAATGGAATGGACAGGTTTAGGAGATGCTATTTTCAACTTTTTCCAGTCGTATGGGAGTAAGGTCCAGAGAGTAGTTCGCGGTGTTTTGCAGTCATTCCCTGGGCATATAAAAGTGGTGCGCACTTTGTCAATTCTCATCTCCACCTAAAGTTCTTATGCTTATTCTTTAGTACTCCGATATTTTAAAATAGAAAAAGATTCCGTGATTTCTAGACCATCCAGTACTGCATCTAAGTCGAGTACATAGCTCTGTACTTTCCACTCTACTCTACAGTATATAACTATACATTTTTACAGGATATAACTATACATATATACAGGATATAACAATACATATCTACAGTATATAACTACATATATACAGTATATAACTATACATATATACAGTATATAACTATACATATATACAGGATATAACTATACATATATACAGGATATAACTATACATATATACAGTATATAACTATACATATTTACTGTCAGATCTGCCATGGGTAGTAACCTTCCTATGGAGGGATTAGAAAGTCTCTCTGCCCGATCCTATCTAGGGCTACTACCGGCGTTCGACCATCAACAATGATGGCCCTTTTTCGAAGATGCCAAGAACAATCATCACCATTGTTCTTGGTGAAGAGTTTTCACTGCCACGTTTCTCTTCAAAAGCTATATAAATCGCACTGGTTCCTCTTGGTGAGGAACCATCAACGGATAAAAAGATAACTTAGTACAATACGTTCAACAAGAATCTAACATTTACAGTATGTAACTATACCTAATTACAGTATATAACTATACATATATACAGTATATAACTATATATATTTACAGTATATAACTATACATACTTACATTATATAACTACATACTTACAGTATATAACTATACATATTTACAGTATATAACTATACATACTTACATTATATAACTACATACTTACAGTATATAACTATACATATTTACAGTATATAACTATACATATAGTCTACAGTGTTAGATCGACTTGGTAGGACACTACATGAAGAATTAGGAAGTCTAAGAATCTGATCCTAACAATGGCTAGGCCATCATTGTATGAAGTACTATAATAGTTTTGATGCGGTGTCCATCATAGTACCACACACCATCCTTGTGAGCTGGTCCTCCCACGTGGATCATGCCCTGTTTGCCAATGTAGCCAGTTTCGTTGCTTGAAAGCGATGAGATGGGCGAGATCTCAAAGAATTGGAAGAACAGATTAGACTGCGGCCGCATCCACACCACGAGGTTGAGGTCACAGAGGTACTTTTCCATTTCTTTGACGTAGTTCGGGTTGTTCAGAATCAAACGGTGATAGAACCTCCCTTTCTTGTTGCGGTGGCCAGTTATTGTGTTGGTTGCGGTATATGAACCGGTCCAATAACTGGTGATGGTATTGGTAGGAGTAGGAGCATAAACAATCACGGTATTAGTCCCATTTCCAGGGACAGTATGTAGATTACTTAACACCATTTGTACCTTTATAGTAGGTACCTCAGAAGGTTCTTTTAATAACCATGAAGCACAGTTTAGTAATAGACTGTTGTTCATTATGCATAAAGTTCAGTTTCATCAAGGTATTTATGGACTTACTATGAGCAAGCAGGACAATGAACAGACTACAGTACTACTTTACTGGATTACAGTACTACTTTAATGGACTACAGTACTGCTTTACTGGACTACAGTACTACTTTACTGGACTACAGTACTACTTTACTGGACTAAAATTCTTAACAGTAGACGTAGAGCAGATGTAGAACAGATGGAAGTATGTCTAGTGTAGTGTATCATCTACAAGTCCTCCTATTGCTGCAAGTAATTTACCTAACATAATAAATTCTAAAACAAAAAGTGTAGTCAAACATGTAGACCATAAACACTACATAATTACCATAACCACATACCACAGACTGTTAGATCCACAATAGGAGGGCCCTGCCTATAGAGCATTCATGAAACCTCCTCTATCCAATCGTAACAATGGCTATCAGAGTTTGCATACTCCCATCCTCCGGCAAGAACCAGAAATGCATCTCCAACTGCAAACAAAAAGTCAAATTGTTTGGAAATATGAGTGGAGTAAATGAGTTCTTCCACAGCCAAAACACTTTCCGAATTAGATTGGTATATCTGGGGGTCTGCCAACTCCAAGCTGGCCAATGCTAGCACCAGTTTTTCATGGCATGAGTTTGCACGGGGTTGCAATAAGTTCTTGAAGATGGCCACATGATCACTAGATTTTTGATCGTGAAGTTTGGGGCCTAAAACTCCAAAAATGGCCAATTGGGCCTCGGATTCGGCACACAAGTCATAGAACTTAGGGTTTTCTAATCCCCGGCTGAGCTCCTGAAGAAAAGAATAAAGAGTGTCTTCATCAACAACCTCAAGTCTTTGTCTGTAAGCCAAACGGGACACCACATAGGCCACACCAAGAATATGGGACCCATTGGTGAACTCCTTTAATTTCAAGATGGTGTTTTGAATAATTTTCCCTTCATTCACTGGATGAGTCAGTTTGCATACTATCATGACAATCTTCACCAATATTCTGATGAAGTTTTTCAATACCACGTTTTTCTTAGTTGTATAAGCTTTGGTTCTTCTCTTTGGGACCACTAACCAATCCAAGTTTAGCTTAACAAACGTTTAAAGCATAAAAGTGTAGTTCCACATCTAAAAGAGGTCCAGTGTAGTGTAGCATAGTGTAGTATAGTGTAGTATAGTGTAGTGTAGTGTAGTATAGTATAGTGTAGTATAGCATAGTGTAGCATAGTGTAGTATAGTATAGCATAGTGTATAGATTTACACATATAAATTACAAATTCACATATATATGCTCTAATAAATTATAATAGAAATTTATGTGTAAGACAATTAAAGATTTTTTTGAGGGGTCTACTTTATTTTCCAATTAGCGCTATTTTTACACTATAATTGAGGACCTGCTTTACGTTCTAATTGGACCCTGCTCTAAGAAAGGTTGTGCTGTTCGGGTATCGAAAGAAGCCCGGTGCAAGATGGAGAACTTCGGGTGGAATACCTCCCAATATGTATGCAAGTAATAGGATAATCTGTTGACAAGATTAAAGGGCCCTTCGGTTTCATTCTTGAGTTGAAACACTCTTTGCTTGCTCTTACGAGGGACATCAGTAAAAGTTTCAAGCCAAGACTTTAGAATCAGTTCATCCACATACAAGTGCAAGTTGTGTTCCAAATTAACACGATGAAAATTGATTCGTGAGTCGATCCTTCACGGATGGATTTGCTAATTCACTCTGGGATTTTTCAGAAATGCATTTTGGAGTCAGTGATTTATTAGTGTTGGTTGGAGAGCTGGAGACAACAGATGCACGGCCCACATGTCTAAAGTTATGGTTCACCGGAGAAGGGTTGAAAGCCTCCTCCAAAGGATTATCATTATTCAGAAAGTAGTTCAAATCCTGGAGCCCTATATTGAGCATAGGATTGACAAAGTTTTGCGTAACTCCAAGCTCTGGATTATTTTCAGGGAAACTCATATTGCGTGTGTTTGAGTATGAAGGATTAGAAGGCGAAGGAAGACCATTTCCAGAGTTGAAATCAGACATCATGGAAATAGGAGTGGAGCCCATATTGCGAGAATGATAGTGCTCGTTTCTGTTCAGTTCCAGGGACTCCAAAAACAACCACGATAGAATATCATTGGACAGCTGTGGTACATAATTGCACATTAAGTCATGGGGGTTGACAGTATTGGGATCTAGAGGGTTAAGCTCTTCAGGACCATAAGCGTGCGGCTTAACAGCATTTGGGAACCGTTGATGGCCGTTGGGAATATTTGGATGTGATAAAATCTCACGTGGGTGTTGGAGAGGCATGGCCATTGGAGGTGTGCCGTGTGGGAAATGTTGCTGCTGATGATTGAAGTGCATCTGGAATTTTTACACTATAATTGGGGACCTGCTTTACGTTCTAATTGGGGCCTGCTCTAGATTCTAATTATATGTAAAAATAGGGTATTGTTTATATTTAGGGTACTGTATGAATATGCCCTAATAAATACTATGAATGGAATCTATTGATAGAGAAAAAAGCAAGAACAGTATATCCCCATCCACTCCCTATATAGCTTCAATGTATATCATAGTGTATAAAATAGTATAGAAGTGTAGTGTAGTAGTATAGTATAGTGTAGTAGTATAGTATAGTGTAGTAGTATAGTATAGTGTAGTAGTATAGTATAGTGTAGTAGTATAGTATAGTGTAGTATATTATAGTAGTGTAGTGTAGTAGTATAGTATAGTGTAGTATAGTGTAGTAGTATAGTATAGTGTAGTATATTATAGTAGTGTAGTATATTATAGTAGTGTAGTATATTATAGTAGTGTAGTATATTATAGTAGTGTAGTATCGTGTATAGTATTCATGAAGCCTATTCTAACGATCGTAACAATGGCCTTTCCAAACGCCGTGTCACAGCCATCGTACGAAGTGCCACAATGCCCTTTAGAATATACCCTTACTATTGTTCTAGTGGACAGTTTTCCGGTACTACGTTTCTCTCAAAGTTATATAATCCCATGGCAATGTTCTGCAAAAAGATAGCCCCAGTTAAAGAGAGCGTTTCAATGCATGTAAAGAAAAGTAAGATCTTTTTGATGTTGTAGAGGAAGTCTATTGTTGATATTGCTGAGGCAAGTGAGTACAAGCAACTGACGAAGAACGCAGCAGCAACAATGATGGCTGAGGGTAAGTATGTTCCAATGGACACAAAATGGTATGGAGAAAGCAAAAGGTAGAAAAAGAACGTTCCTCTCTTTGAGGAGCCACCAACAAGCAAAGTCTTAGTAAGGCATAAATATATTAAAGAACATAACACAGACCACATAAATATATACACACTGAAATCATAGAACTATGTTTCTGTATACTATACACTAGCACCACCAAAACATTCCACCAACTAATTTACATATGACGTCAAAATACTACTAGTCTACTACTATACTCTACTACTAGTCTACTACTCTACTGCTATTACTCTACCACTACCACTACTACTACCACTACCACTACTACTACCACTACCACTACCACTACTACTACCACTACTACTACCACTACCACTACTACTACCACTACCACTACTACTACTGTCAGTTTCATCATAGGTACTGGTATACCTATTGAGGTACTGGTTGAGGTACTTGAAGCGTCTCGGCCTGATACTAACAATGTCCATTGTATGAGGCCTTCTGGCCAGCCATCTACCAGCCATTTCTCGAAAACACTAAAACAAAGCTTAGGTTCCTTGAGGAATCTTCGGCGAAGGACATAGTCAACAGTGTACCAGACGTCACTCGAATCTAACAACACTCTAGTATAGTAGTAACCTCGTACTTCACGAGTCTGGATCTATTGGTGGGAGATGAATCAGTTGACTTTCCTAAAGGCAAATCATTCTAGACTCTACGCTAGTCATTATCTATGATTTCTAGATATTCACCCCACTATAGATTCCCAAGGCCATGCCTATGGCGGTGTGGTTGTATGCAGGTCCCGTCTATCATAGGTTTTTTACCTCCAACTCCACCCACCATCACTGCTACCTCTTACTATTTACTGTAGCTATTTTTCTTACTATTTACTATAACTGCTACCTCTTACTATGTACTATAACTGCTATCTCTTACTATGTACTATCACCTACTGTCACCTCAGAGTACTCTACTCGACTACTGTGCGAGGGTATCGATTTCTCTCTAGACCTTCTTTCACTGCGTTACCACTCCAAAAGTACCTATGAATAGCTCTCTTTTCAACCTTTCTATTGATACCATTTTAAAGTGAATACCAGGAGTATTCGATTTTTAAGCCGCAAAGTTCTAAATGAAGTTCCTATTTTCCTCTCGCACATTCATATTTTTTCGCAACCACACCCATACATGCGGAAACCACTACCTCCACCACGAGCATAGGTTGGATGTCTTATCTAAATCTATATTTATGTATTGATGCATTTCTTATCTATATAATAAGTAGTAGTGTATTAGTGTATTAGTGTATTAGTGTATTAGTGTATTAGTGTATTAGTGTAGTAGTGTAGTAGTATAGTAGTATGGTAGTGTAGTAGTATAGTAGTATGGTAGTGTAGTAGTGTAGTAGTATGGTAGTGTAGTAGTGTAGTAGTAAAAGTAATGGGCGAGAATATTCTTATAAGAGATCATCGAAACAGTTGTGTTAAGATACAAGGATCTCTGAGTATAATATTAAATACAGATAAGAATATAAGTCGTTTAGGATGATCACTGGAGTCGCACACTTATGTGACTTATTGAAAGTAACGTGATAACTGTTCCTGATTACGGGAGTGTATATTCCAACTCTCAACAGTAAGTAGTAAGTAGTAAGTAGTAAGTAGTAGGAGTAAGTAGTAAGGAGTAAGTAGTAAGTAGTAAGTAGTAAGTAGTAAGTAGTAAGTAGTAAGTAGTATTAGTAGTGTAGTAGTAGTATTAGTAAGTAGTAAGTAGTATTAGTAGTAAGTAGTATTAGTAGTATTAGTAGTATTAGTAGTAGTAGTGTAGTAGTATAGAGTACAGGGTTAGTGAACTATAGGAAAGAATGAGTGGTGTAGCACCTTTAATCTTTAGCTCTTCAAGACCTCCTCTAAACCATACTCACGAATAACTAAGGACTACTATTACTAGTGCACTAGTATTGTACGGTTGCTGTATGATGCTATAGTTTACCACTAGATTATTGGTCCACTACTGTACCTTCGCTGTCAATCCTAATGCTAATTTTCCTACTACTACTACTACCGTCGGATCCACTATACGCATAGTACTAGAACTAGTATAGTAGTATAATGTGATGACTGTAGTGTAGTGGCATGACTGTAGTGTAGTAGCATGACTGTAGTGTAGTAGCATGACCTTAGTGTAGTAGTATTTTACTGTAGGTCTACGGTTCTGCAGTTCTAGTACTAGTTCTTACTTTCTTTTGATAATGTGTGGTGTCTGGGTATAGTGGATCTATAGTAGGGACTGTTGAACTTAGTGAACGTAGAGCATAGTCATAGAAGAACAATATCAATACCTCCTATTGTATTAAAGTAACTTATACTCCACGCTACATCACCACTAGCATCAGTGTCACCTGAATATGCATAATATGCATAATATCCTTAAACCGCTATACTCACTATCACATTGAACCCATAAAATATAGAATATATTGACAATGTGCTACCTTGCTCTTACATGAAACCTCTCAGAGCATACTCACATCGCGTTACTACGTACCCATATCCAGCACACCAAAAACCAACCTCTTTAAACCAGCACTTTACTCTATCCAGAAACATCACGCTCTACATTTTGTGCCTCTTTTTTCCACTTTTTTTTGTCCACTCACAAGTATGATGTCTAGACCTGCAAGTATGATGTCTAGACCTGCACATACTCACTTACAAGCACCCAGTCTCTATGTTCATCGATCCCCTACCAGGATTATATAGAAATATAAACAATTTAGTCTTCTCTGGGATTACAGAACCATCATACAGGCCCGAATATATACAGGCCTGTTTTGTATTATATAGAGTTGGACTGGAAAGCCGGCGGGTGGTTATGAGCAAGCACCCAACGTCTGCTCGACTGACTAGTGTAGGCCTTTACATTTGTAACACCAATGATGATAGAATGAGGAAGAAATGTTTGATGATATTTTTATGAATAAAGGCTTGGGGGGCATGGAAGGTGAGTATTTTGGAAGGTGCATACTTTTTAGTGGGACAGTGGTTGTGGTGGTGTAGAGTCCAGATGTTATTGACTACGAGTGAGTAGACACTGACAACACACTTACTATACTTCGAAATATACATAGATCAACCAAACTGGACTTGATTACGCAATAAAGTATTCTACTTGATACTAACACCAAATGAGAATCGGTATAGTACTTTCTGATTTAGATTTATGTCGCAATCTAGATTGAAATTGGCCTTTTCTATTCCTAAAACTCACTATTTGAACTAATTAATCAAGTTGTGGAAGTATTGATACGCGATGATGATCTAGTGGACATTCCTGGTGCACAATTCGTTTAATCTCTGAACTCAAATATTAAACCTCCTGTTTTGCAGTAACATGAAACAAACATCCAAAGCGCAAGTGGTTTAGTGGTAAAATCCAACTTTGCCATAGTTGGGCCCCCGGTTCGATTCCGGGCTTGCGCATTTTTTTTGAATTTCTCTTTTCTTTTTTCGGAAAATTTTGAACCTTTCAAGTTTTCATCTTTTCACCTTACTACCAGGTCATCGGCTACTATAGATTGTTTAGGCTTTATTAGGTGCGAGACATCTCCTCGCTCGGACATGGCTATATGCAGCACCACAATACAGAAGCACCGATTTTGGCTCAAAACAAGCGAGAGCACTAAAAACGTATCTTCAAAAAAAAATGCTCTTTCATTGTGCTTCCCACAGTCTCCCGCAAGCCCCAGTCAACCTGCGAATTGGAAAGGACAGTGTGGATGTGGTAGCTATGAGGGTCAGTGCACGTGACCGCGCGCATCCGTGCACCTGCACATCCAAACACCACACAACATCATCAACACACATTAGACTCACACCAACACAGACCATGGAATACGAAAGCACGTATCTCGACGATGAGGAGATCCAAATGGACCAGCGTAACCCGAACGTTGAAGACCAACATTTCATAGCCCACGAAGCCCCACTGCTCCTGGAAGACCCTCACCATGGGGTCGTGGGCGAGGAAGAACTCTTAGCAGCGCAGGCCGCGGCCGATGCCGCCGTAGCCCAGCAGCAAGAGCATGGCACGCCTGGAGGAGTTTTCAGCAATGTGGGCCAAGGCCTCGTGGGTAAAAACCGTGACATGATGATGCAATATTGGCAGGAAATCATTAACCTGATTGAGCATGATGAGCACGATTTCAAAAACCACCAGTTACCCTTGGCCCGGATCAAAAAGGTTATGAAAACAGACGAGGACGTGCGCATGATCAGTGCAGAGGCCCCCATTCTTTTTGCGAAAGGCTGTGATGTGTTCATCACTGAGTTAACCATGAGGGCATGGATCCATGCGGAGGAGAATAAGCGGCGCACTCTCCAGAAGTCGGATATCGCGGCTGCTTTGACCAAAAGCGACATGTTTGATTTCCTCATTGATGTGGTTCCTCGTGAGGAGGAAAGACCCAAGAAAAGTTACCGAGACTCGTCGTTTCCACCTCTGCTGCTCCATCACCCAATGAGACAAGGCATGATGCAACACGGGGCTCCGGCTCGAAATATGGGCCATTTACCAAACTCCCATTTGCCCAATCTGGTGCCGAATCTGATGCTGAGCCTGGTGCCAAATTCCCATTTGCCCAACCTGGTCCCCAACCTGATGCTGAATCTGATGCTGAATCTGGTCTCCAGCCTGTTACCGAACCTGGTGCTCAATCTGGTCCCTAACCCGTTGCCCAACCAATTGCCCAACCCATTGCCTGACAGAACCTTGTCAAATCTGTCTGAACTGCCATTACAAACCCTGCATGGACAACCACCATCGCTTCAGCATGATAAAATTGGAGGCAGGCTGGAGCCGCAGCTAAACCAGAACCTGTCACAACTACCGTTTTCAGACAGAACGTTGCCACAGAATTTACCGGAGGAGACCGAAAACCTCGAGAACCAACCGTCAAACGAAACACCCGATTCCGAGGATAAGCCTGGGCGCAATATGCAGAAGGTCATGGACGGCGAGCAAAAGGATGGGCCTTTTTTTGAGTCATACCCACCATATGAAAACGAATATTAGTATCATAACGCTAGAATCTTTTAGCTTCAAAAATTCGTTGGGTCACATCTGATAATATTCTGAACCTCTTTTTTTTTTTTGGAAAGTATGACCTTGAATCCGGTTTAATCTTTAATTTTCTGACCAACCTGGTTTGAGACCATTCAGGTTACTCCGCACTTCAGACCATTCAGATTTCAAGCCATTCAGGCAATTGAGGTCCGTTGAGGCCCGTTTTTGCGACCAAATACGACTGCGGACACAAATTCGAATCCCATCTAAAGTCTTATTAAAATGGGTTGTGCAGTTGGGATGCAGTTGCACACATTTGCAGTCGGTGGGGCGATCTCCGCACTCTCGGTGCATCTCGGGTTCTGCGTGGATAAGTGCAGGCGCAGGTAATGTGCAGAAAAAAAGTCACTCGATTGCCGTCTTTATCAGCACTGATCACACCCAAGCAACCTTCCTCCCCTCATGTTCTTTTTATATAGAACTGCGGTATTTCTGACACGAACTCTTTCTAGAAACCGAACCCTCTTCAGTATACTAAGACCACAAAAAATGAATTTAATGACCATTTCACAACTGTTAGATGAAGCGTACAATAAGCACAAAATCATCCCCGAAGTCATTGACAACTTCGCCAGTCAGGGCTTGCTCACCATTGAGTACTCCCCTAAGGACCAAGTCACCATGGGTAACACCCTTAAAGTCAAGGACACACAGAAGGTGCCCAAGATCCAATTCACCTTGAACTCGCCCAACCAGGAGCAGGAATTGCAGGTCAACCTGGACGACCGCTTCATGTTGGTGTTGACTGATCCCGATGCGCCATCCAATAAAGACCCAAAATGGTCGGAGTATTGCCACTGGATTGCATCCGACTTGAAGCTCAGTCCCAACAACAATGGCAATGCTGACTCGTTGTCGACCATCTTGGACTTGTCCAAGGCAACGCAGATCTTGCCTTATGAAGGGCCGGCCCCTCCCGAGAAGACAGGCAAGCATCGGTACGTTTTCTTGTTTTATAAGCAGGATCCGCTTGCCAACTTGGTGGTTCCAAAAGACAGGCCAAACTGGGGGACCGGCACGCCTAGATCAGGGGTCAGGGACTGGGTGAAAAAACACGGCGGCGACAGCAAATTGTTGGGAGTCAACTTTTTCTACGCCCAGAATGAAGTTCAAGAGTAATGCATAGCTTGAATGTTTCCTTGATATATGTGGAATAGATGAGACATCCTAAAGTGAGGTAGTAAGACTGTAGAAATAAGAGTGTGAGTTACTGTAGTAACTGCGCTGCCCTATCTATCGTAAGCGAGCTGAGCTGTAATCTTTCGGACTGACCACTAAACCTTTGCCTTTGGTGGCACCCCTGTAAATGGTTTCTATGATATCAATCATCTCTTGCTTGTTGTCGATGAGAAAGTTCAACTTGTTATTGTTGCCTGTGCCAAAATCACACATCATGTGCTTATTCCGGTGGAAGAACATCACGGTACAGGGATCGTACAACTCGTACATCTCGTTAAAGTCGGGCACCTTTTCGATGTCGCAGAGATAGATGGCAGCAAAGTTCTTGACCTTCTCAGCCACTGCAAAGAGAATCTCGTCCATGATCATGCACAGCCGGTCAGAATCAATGCCAAATCGGATAATCACTAGCCTCTCGTCTTCAGATAAGATAGCCTGGTCGACATGCCAGCCGGTTCGGAGATGCGGGAGGAAAATGGAACTCATATTATTGGCTTAGAATCTGCTATGGTAGACGTTGTGATGACTTGATTTGTCGCGCAGCCGATATCACCGTGTACCTTAAAGAGGAAACCAGGACTTAAATCTGGCACCAACAAAGAAATCATCAAAAGTACCATGACCATAATATATTCAAATGGTACCACTTATTCAAATGTCATAACTGGATTTATATAATTTTTCAAAAGTATGGTCTTTGTGAGACAGATTCAATTGATACAGGACATAGACCACAGTTTTCTAGTCCAAGCAAAAATGGCTGGGAAAATAAAGAGGGGAAGGGACCCCGTCTTTTTGTAGGCAAATTACCAGATGTATCTGTGGACGTTTGAAATCTGAATCACTTGTCCCCGCCCGTTCTGCAAATGCAATGCATCATGCATTGTGTTTGTGTTTGTGTTTGTGTTTGTGTCTAGTCTTTGAAACGCAACCCGTGAATTATGCACGACTGTAACATGAAACATTAAGCATACGAGTAGAGAGGTATATAAATACCCGCCCTCCCTGCCTTTGTACTCTTATTTTCTGCAACTTATTTTGCGCTTATACAAGGAGTTGTGGGTTTCAGAGGCGGTGCGAATTTGCAGCCACCAATATCCTTCCCTGATTACAATATAAATTGACGCTTCTTCGTGCTGCAAACTTGAAAGAAATTTGGGCTAGATGATTGAAGTTAGTACTGATAACTCCAGAAGTGAATCTACGGATCTGAGCGAGAGTTCTGCCTCGAATGAAGCCAAAGTGCAGGAAGAACCAACAGATGGCCTTTTTAGGAAAGACCCAGATTCGCCTTGGTATACGTCTAGTGACCCAAAGCTTCAGAAGAAAAACGAAGCTGTGCAAGATATCAATGTACATATTTACACGTCACCGTTTGTGTACAAAGCCAAAAGTTCCATGGATAATAGCATCATGATCAAATACTCAAGGTTCAGGCGAAAACAGCAAAAAAAAGACCCGTTTTACTTCAAATGGGGATTGTGGATGAACCTAGGGTCTTCTAAGCGCATGCACGAAATTCTTGAAACACAAGGCCAATTGGAGGCAAAAATGAACGAGCCGAAATGGCGGTCACCTGGCGACATTACCATCTTGAGACTAGGGTTGGTGCCAGGCCAGAGAGTGGATAAAGTCGCGTTGAAGGTGCCTCTGGCCGAACAAAGGGACTTTTATTTATCCTTGTGCAACATATCCATGGATAGTGTTTTATACCGCCTGGAAGAGATACATGGTGAGTAATTTTGATCACGAAATCATAGACTATTACTAACGGCAGTGCCAATTATTGGTGTGAGTTTGAGACCAAAAGAGAATTACGCTGTGGTCAAGCTCTGGCTTGGATCGTGCGAAAGCGGTCAAACGGAGCCTCATCAAATCCTGCACCTTTTACAGAATGTGGCGGCCCTACTTCCAGAGGAATACGTGGAGATTATTGCTAGCGGGATATACATCCGAGAAGATGGAGAATCTTATCGAGTATTTGAATTTGACAAACCGGACGAGTGTTGATATCAAGAAGGAAATGCATCTCAGATTAAGTGAAGATCAAATCGCACACTGGGTCCGGTACTCAGCATTTTTTCACAGTAAAATTTCACCAGACCTATACTGAACCCAAACACCAAAGCCTACCAAATGCCAGAAATTGATCTCGGAATCACCGCTGATATGCATGTCCATCTCCGGGACGGGAAGATGATGGAGCTCATCACGCCTACAGTCAGAGAAGGAGGAGTCTCTGTGGCCTACGTGATGCCCAACTTGGTTCCCCCTATCACCACCATCGACCGGGTAGTGGAGTACAAGAAGAAGCTCCAGGAGCTTTCACCGAAGACTACGTTCTTGATGAGTTTTTACTTGTGCAAAGAGTTGACGCCAGAGTTGATTGATGAGGCAGCCAAGCTCGGGTGCATCCAAGGTGTCAAGTGCTATCCAGCAGGAGTGACCACCAACTCATCAGCAGGCGTGGACCCCAACGACTTCTCTTCGTTCTACCCTGTATTTGAGGCATTGGAAAAGAACAACTTGGTTCTCAATTTACATGGTGAGCGGCCTCCAGCCAAGGATGAAGACATCCACGTGTTAAATGCGGAACCCAAGTTCCTCCCAGCACTCAAAAAGTTGGCCCGAGACTTCCCTAACTTGAAGATCATCTTGGAGCACTGCACCACCAAGAGTGCCATTGATACGATTCGGGAAATCCATGCCCAAAACCCAAGCTCAAAAGTGGCTGCAACCATCACCGCTCACCACCTCTCTTTGACCATTGACTCGTGGGCAGGCAACCCAGTGAATTTCTGCAAACCCGTGGCCAAATTACCAGAGGATATGAGAGCTTTGGTGGGAGCAGCAACAAGTGGAGAAGCCTTCTTCTTCTTTGGATCCGACTCAGCTCCTCACCCTATAGAGAGCAAAGCCCGTCACGTTGGAGTCTGCGCAGGTGTATACACGCAATCGCATGCTATAGCATACTTGGCGGAGGTTTTTGAGTCTGTTGGCAAGTTGGACAACCTCGGGAAGTTTGTGTCGAAGCACGGGCTTGAATTCTACGAAGTGGCTGAAAAAGATATCATCAACAAGGACAAGGTGTTTTTGGTGGAGAGGGAAAACTACGTGCCGGAAATCATCGGCAAGGACGAATTGAAGGTTGTGCCATTCCAAGCTGGGCAGAAACTAAAGTACGCTATTGAGTGGAGATAAGCGAGAGTGTGCATAACGAGCCTTGAAGATTGCATGTGAAAATTGCCTCAAAGCGCACACGACACCAGGATGAAGAAATGAAGACGACGAGCAGCGCGAGAATAAATTGCCTTGCGTGACGAGAAGTCCTGCAGAGGGAGGGTCGAGACTGGATCAATGAACAAAATCAATGAATGGATCAATGGATGAATGAATGATTAGTGGCATGATTTCAGGACATGTGGAATTGTGGGCATAAGAAAAAAGAAATAAACGAAAAGAAATGATATGAAAAATAAAGAATGTAACGAGTGAAGGATGGTTGAAAACTGTTGATGGAGGTTGGCGGCAGTTTGATGGAAATGAATGAGTTCGCATGGAAAATGGTGGAATCAAATTGGACATGGAAATCGCCGGAATTATGAGGCTAACTGCATACACCATGCAGGGACCGCACCAAAAGTTAATCAGAGATAAGAATAAACCCAGTACATCTCCGATAACGGCACAACAGGCCGCCGATAACCAACATACAAAGAGTGCTACCTACATAGGTCAAATATGAAAGGGGAAAAAAAACCAGGAGCAAAGGCCGGATGCAGGACGGAAAGCCGAGAACATGGCCAAAGCGAACGAAGAGTCAGGCGATGCAAGCACCAAAGACCATGCAGCCCATCTGCAAAGCTTATAACTCGGAGCACGTTTATTGCTGCCGCTCATCTGCGAGACATGCCAAAGCGCAGATGTGTCAACGTGGGTCATTAAAGTTTATGTGGGCCTGTATACAGCATGTCTGATATAGACCACGTGAATGCCAGGTACAGGTGCAGAAGACTCAACAGACTGCGGCGCTCTTCTCCAACCCATACTACTTTGGGCAAAAAACAGGTGGGCTTCGCATGGCGTGGCTCTGCCGGAACCTCCATTGGGAACCCCGCGAGCCACGCGGGCCACGCGGTCCACGTGATCAGGTGCTACAATAAATGGATATGCTCAGCGCGAAAACGCGCGCGGCAATATGTACACCCTGCATATATCAGCGCCGCTCCTAGCCATATATAATGGAGATTCCCAGGCGTGGTGAAGACCTCAGAAACCCTCGCGGACTATTTGGACTTAGGAGATCACTTCTCCACTGAGATCACTTCTCCACTGACCCACACACTCTAATACTCATACTCACACCATACCAGCATTTTTCATTGTGCACCCAAGACGTCCAATCAATCGCTTACAAATCAAAAAGAACAGGAAAGAACGGTTCTATTGATACTCTGCAACCACCATTTGATACTACCATTTGACACTAGGCACTTTGATTCAATCCATTTTACTAAACATCCCTAATAACTTCCATAATGGCCTCTAGAGACTTGCCGCATTCCATGGGCGAGGCCCTCACTTCATGGTACCAACGAATTCCAGGAGAGTTCCACTACGGGAAAAAAGTGGTGGATGATGGAGAACCCAACGAAGATGGCAGCCCGAAGTCTGTTTCGGTGAAGAACCTCTGGCCTGCATTCATCTCCGGATCCGGCTTGTTCTCCGACGGTTACGTCAACAACTCTATTGGTACGGTGACCACGTGTCTCTCGGCTATCTACGGCACTCGGTACACGGAATCCAGTGCCATTTCCGTGATCTCAGCCATTGCTTTTGCGGGAACCGTGGTGGGCCAATTGGGTTTCGGGTACATTTCAGATAATGTGGCCCGGAAAGGAGGCATGCTCTTCGCCAACATTCTCCTCATTCTCTTTACCATTCTCTGTGCTGTGGCCACATGGGGAAAGACCCCCGAAGGCATGTTTGCAGCTTTGGCCACGTTCCGTTTCTTTTTGGGTATTGCCATCGGTGCAGAGTACCCCACAGCCTCGGTGATTGCGTCGGAGTTCGCCAACCAGTTGCCTCCTGGACACCGGAACAGGTACTTCATCTGGTTCACCAACTTCTCCATTGACTTTGGGTTTGTGGTGTCTGCATTTGTGCCCATGGTGCTCTTGTGGATCTTTACACCCAAACACTTGACTCCGATCTGGAGATTGACGCTAGCACTTGGAGTGTTCCCACCCGTGGCGTTATTCTTCATGCGGCGCAAGATGAAAAACTCCGAGGCTTTTGAGCGTATGAGCATGAATAAGGTCAAGAAGTTCCCGCTTCTTTTGGTGGTCAAGTTCTACTGGTTCCGGCTTTCGGTGGTGTCGATCATTTGGTTCATCTACGACTTTTCGGCGTACTCGTTTGGCCTCTACTCCAGTTACATTTTGACACGGATTATTCCCGAGGACAATATGTACAAGTCGTGGGGTTGGAACGTGGTGTTCAACCTCTTCTACATTCCAGGCTCGTTTGTGGGAGGCTATGTTGCTGATGTGATTGGGCCCCGCATGACGCTTTTCGTGGGGCTTGTTATGCAGGGCATTATTGGCTTTGGTATGACTGCAGGCTACTCACACTTGAAGAACCACATCGGCCCGTTTGTGGTGGTGTACGGTATCTTCATCACCATGGGAGAGTTTGGAGCCGGAAACAATGTGGGGTGCTTGGCCTCAAAAACGTCCTCCACTTCCATCCGGGGTCAGTACTATGGTATTGCAGCAGCAGTTGGAAAGATCGGTGCCTTTGTGGGTACTTACATCTTCCCCATTATCTTGAGGGAACAGGGAGGAGCCGACTCGGATGAGGGCATCAAGGCTGCGTTCTACATCTCGTCGGCCTTGTGTCTCTTCTCGGCATTCTTGACGTTGTTCTTCTGTCCTTCCGTGGGCCAGGACTCGATTAATAAGGAAGACAGGGACTTCTTCGAGTACTTGCAGGCGAATGGATACGACGTCAGCCAGCTTGGCGTGCACCATAGCGATGAGTCCGACATTTCCTCCGAGGAGGCCATGGAAAAGACCAACGTTAATGTGCAACAGACCAAGATCAACTAGACGCCCAGCACTACTTGTTACGCTACTTAGCCTGGCTACTTTGTGTCAATAGATCATGACATAGACAGTCTGAGAGCAAGTACTTCATACTACCAGGTATACACCTGGCTGTATTTCTATATCCAAGACCCAGGTTTTGGGCATTTTTGCGTTCAAAACATCAATTACATGAGGAATACACCCTCAACCATTTTCAACCGGTACATTGCGGCTTTTGAAGTTGTTGAGAAAACAGCTCTTGCTGTTTCTCTGAGACCGCAGCCACTCACGTGACTTTGGTCATGTGAAGGCTCAATAAAAGGACAAGCTCCCGCTATTTTATAACACCACCAAAAATATATATCAACTGAGGGAGGACATACCAAGATGTCTCTCGACACCAGAGCCCCCAATATCAATTAGTGTAGAGGTACTGATGTTTATCAATGACTTGGACTGACCTCTTAACAGATGCGGGTCCTGCACATAGCACGCACACAAGTGATTTAGCTGCAAAATGTTCCTTTTCCCTCTGAGCTTCCAAACTAGCGAATTTTCAGTGTACTTCAAAACTTCCAATATCTAAACAATTGTTGATCTAGTGTCTGATGGTTTCTGGCCTCCTCCGTGTATCTGCACGTTTTGTATATTGTAGCCAATCTTACTCAGGAGCAAAGATTGTCGAAGAAATTACGAAGATTCACAAAAAACACTCAAGGATAGCTGGAGAGAGCTGGAGAGCTTACTAAGGAAGGTATTTTATGGAATGGTCATGGAATGGCCTGTCACATATTTGATTGGCTCCTCTTGGGCTCCCAATCAATGTAAGGGTTCGACCGGAACTGCTAAATTTTCAACCTATGTTAGTATAGAAATACAGGGATATTTAAGTTGTACGTTAATAGACCAAAGTACGAGATATGACCATTTGTAATTTTACCAAGTCTACATTCCGGAGATGAGCAATTATTATACAGAGTTTTATACATCTTTGCAAAGCTTTAGTTTTCACAATCCAAGGATTTCTTCGAGAAAACGGCTCTGCGAGCATTCGAAATTATTAAAAAAATGCCATCTACTAATGAGCCTTGCCAAGTGGAGTACGATATAGTGGAGTACTCAGAAGACCCCTTCAATAACCATGGAGTACAGCTCAGTGTAGACTGTTATGCATAAAGTTTATAGTCTCATCAAGGTATGCAAATACTCGAGGAGTCACAAGTGATTTCTGGAGGTCTGGATTTTTTTGGGGATTTGACTGTTTCTGGAGATTTGACTGTTTCTGGGGATTTGACTGTTTCTGGAGATTTGACTGTTTCTGGAGATTTGACTGTTTCTGGAGATTTGACTGTTTCTGGAGATTTGACTGTTTCTGGAGATTTGACTGTTTCTGGAGATTTGACTGTTTCTGGAGATTTGACTGTTTCTGGAGATTTGACTGTTTCTGGAGATTTGACTGTTTCTGGAGATTTGACTGTTTCTGGAGATTTGACTGTTTCTGGAGATTTGACTGTTTCTGGAGATTTGACTGTTTCTGGAGATTTGACTGTTTCTGGAGATTTGACTGTTTCTGGAGATTTGACTGTTTCTGGAGATTTGACTGTTTCTGGAGATTTGACTGTTTCTGGAGATTTGACTGTTTCTGGAGATTTGACTGTTTCTGGAGATTTGACTGTTTCTGGAGATTTGACTGTTTCTGGAGATTTGACTGTTTCTGGAGATTTGACTGTTTCTGGAGATTTGACTGTTTCTGGAGATTTGACTGTTTCTGGAGATTTGACTGTTTCTGGAGATTTGACTGTTTCTGGAGATTTGACTGTTTCTGGAGATTTGACTGTTTCTGGAGATTTGACTGTTTCTGGAGATTTGACTGTTTCTGGAGATTTGACTGTTTCTGGAGATTTGACTGTTTCTGGAGATTTGACTGTTTCTGGAGATTTGACTGTTTCTGGAGATTTGACTGTTTCTGGAGATTTGACTGTTTCTGGAGATTTGACTGTTTCTGGTGGTTTGACTGCTTCTGGTGGTCTGGTAGTAGAGCACTTCTTGATATGTTCCTCTCAGACAATATTCTGATTCATTAACTAATACTAGGATATGTAAGAACTCACTATTAATAGATCAATTATTCTACGTGTAGTGAACCTAGCGCAAAGTTTTCTTCTGACAAGCCCGATTTGGACTACTTTAATCTTTATCTTCTTCATCTCCATCTTCATCTTTATCTTCTTCATCTCCATCTCCATCTTCTCCATCTTCATCTTCATCTTCATCTTCTCAAGGCAGTATGGCAGTAAGTTACACCAAAGCCGGAATTCAAAAAATTAAAGTGAGGGATTCAATTCTGGAGCTTTCCGAAAGTACCGTCCAAATTTCATTTCATTTACTGTACTCCCCGATTTTTGGTGTGGTCTAGTGCTGAATCTTGAAACGGACTTCTCACTCTCACTTTTTCTCTTTCGTTTTTTTCCCGGCTTTTCCACCCTCACTTTCTCACTACTCCAGTTGAAACCCTTATAAACTACAAACCAGTCAACCAAGGCAAAAACAAACCAGTCAACCAAGGCTAAAACAAACAGTAAAATAAAAGCAAAAACCAAACAGTGAACCAAGCCAAAAAAAAAAAAAAAAAAAAAAAAAAAATGGAACAAAGCAAAAAAAAAAAAAAAAAAACAAAACAAAATCTTATGTAACTTTTCAAGAGCAGCCACTCCGCCTTATGGTCACCTTCACTTGTCTCCTTACAGTCACTTTCCCAATGGCTTCCTGGCTTCAATTATCAGTCTCGGAGATAGAACTAGAACTAGAACTCTGGCTGATGTCTAGAAGGGTGAGAGTTACAAGTAGAGTTGGGGTCCCTTACTTTGAGAGGGGGTTCTACACTTATTGCTTTTTCTTTTTCTTTTTTTTCTCCTTCTTTTTCTTCTTTTTTTTCTTTTTCTTCTTTTTCTTCTTTTTCTCCTTCTCCTTCTCCTCCTCCTTCTCCTCCTCCTTCTTTTTCTCCTTCTCCTTCTTCTTCTCCTTCTTCTTCTCCTTCCTATAGCCCCCTATTATCGGTGGTTAGGACTCTATAATAAAGAAAGGATCCAAATACGCAGTGAATCCATGAAAGCTAAGTCCTCAATGTGTGATTGATTGAGATTTTATACGTGTGTGAATAATGGTTGGCCTCAAGAGAAACCATCTAGTTGCTTACTTGGGACTGGCTGCTTGACACTAAGCACGAATATCAACTGTGTGATTGCTCATGCTGTATATGGCTTAACAAGTCGTTGATATGCGTTGGATTGGAACACTGTGATAGGGTATCAGTGGAAACTTGAATTTGAAATTTCACCAAGACACTCCTACTATTAAACATATCGAAGCGATTGATAAGGATTATTATAAAAATAACCTAAAAGGTGTGATCCATATGGTGAGTGCTCTACCCATAAAGGAATTAAGCTCACATGCCCAGATAACTGGAGCTTAATTTTTTTTACTCCACGTTTCGGCTCGCTTTTACTACACCCTTTCTGTTGCTTTTCGGCGGAATTTTTATTGTGGTCGATAGCTCTTTATAAGGAATCATCATCTATGTTGGACCGATTCGAATTAGACCCCGGATACATCCAATCATCACCATTACATTTATATCTCCAGAGATCTTATTGATTGATCAAGATAATTTCTGAAGACCAAGAGAATTTGCATCTTTATATTTGAAACAACCTTTTTCAACTTGAAAAATCACAATTCTAAAATCCTGGGGTTTATCAATTGAGTCATTCTCTCATTTGACTGTCTATTCTTGCTTTTCTAATATCCTAGACTTCACCTCATTTCCTGGTCCTATCATTTACTGTCTCCCTGGATTCAATATACCTGTGTTGTCTTTTGTCTACTATCTTTTATCTCTAGTCACATAATATCCGTCTTGAATTCTCATGACAAAACCCAAACAGAAGAAGACTTTGTCCAGGATCGGAAGAATCTTTGGTGTTTCTTCCACAAACCTCGCTGCCATGCCCAGCGATTTCAAAACCTCTGCCAACAGTGTGAACCGTTACTATATAAACATTATTAAAGCATGCGCTGTAGTCAATTAATTCTTGGAATTACTATCTCATATGTGTAATACAATAGCAGACTTGATAGCGTGAAAAAAATGAGTTTCGGTTGCGGCCATACCAAGTGGAAACCACTGTTTCCCGTCCGATCAACGTTAGTTAAGCCACTTAGGGCCACAGTGAGTAATGCAGTGGGAGACCATGTGTGAAATTGTGGTGCTGCAATCTTTTTTTATTTTCTGTCCATGATTTTTTCAATGATCCACAATGTCCTTTTTTTGTATTATGTTTGTTACAGCTTTTGAAGTGTTAGACTTGCTGGTAATTGTGATCTGGAGCTTCGGGTCGTACCAGAAAAGTAGTGAGTACACTGGACATGCCATAGATTACACTCGGAACCTAAAGTGTATCCACATGGTAATTGACATTAAGTGAAGCCGGCAAAATCTCATAAGCTTATAAGACTCCTTGAACAAAAATGTCAATGAGCCAGAGCTTGGACCTCTGAGGACCACGGTGTCTCGCTACTTACCCAGCGCAGTCTCTCCGTTGCAGTCCATGGCGTCCATAGACCTCTCCAATCTTCCTGGGCCATTGTAGAAGAAAAAACGATAATGAGAAATTTAAGTAGCTGCATATTTGGGTTTAGATTTAGTTTCAAAAGTTTAATTTAAGATTTAGTTTCAAAAGTTTAATTTAAGATTTAGTTTCAAAAGTTTAATTTAAGATTTAGGGTTAGGGTTAGCTCCGCAGGCCATCCTGGTACCGTACAATCTCTGAGTAGATGGAGTGGTTGAGTAGACGGAGTGGATGGGTAGATGGACTTATATAACAGCCCTGTTAGCCTTTGTCGGCGAAGCTTTATAATATGAAAATAGTAGGGCAATAATATGAAAGTAGTAGGGCAATAGTAGGGCAATAGTAGGGCAATAGTATGATAATAATATGACAATAATATGACAATAATATGACAATAATATGACAATAATATGACATAATATAACAATAATATGACAATAATATGAAAATAATATGACATAATATGACAATAATATGACAATAATATGAAAATAATATGACATAATATGACAATAATATGACATAATATGACAATAATATGACATAATATGACAATAATATGGTGGAGCTAACAATTGTGTTACTACTTATACAGTGTTTTTAAAAACTATTCAGAAAGCGCAGCAAAAGGTTTCAAACTACACTTGCAAAATTAAATAACCACTAATTCAAAAAGTTTCATACAGATGACTTAAAAATTGCGAAGGTTCAAAGATTCAAATAAACGGTTTATGTGAAGTCTCTATTAGATATTAAAAGCAGTGCCTTTTTGAATTATTGATTCGTTTAAGTTTCCTAATGTAGTTTGAGCCGTTTTGGCGCATTGCTTTGAGTAGTTTAGAAAAACACTGTACTGGTACACTACGTATAAATCTTGACTATACTACTGTACAACTAGTAGTAGTTGGTCTATCCTTGGTATTACCCTACACCATAGAACAGAGAGAAAAACTACTACTCTAGTTCTAATTCTACTTCTACTTCTACTGACTGAACTACTTGGTACTGACTACTAACTACTTGGCACTTGGTATTCACTACCTGATACTGACTACTAACTACTTGGCACTTGGTATTCACTACCTGATACTCTATAATATACTACTTAATACTTACTACTGTCAACCAGTTCTAGAAAGACGGAGACGAGGTACTTGGTGGATATGATGTATGCATTTCATTGCTAGGCAATAGGGCTGCGCAGACCTTGGACGAGCGGAAAGGTATAAGAGGTGCTGTGGCCCCGTCTAAAGGACTTTGGTCTTGTAAGAAACAACTTACATATCCTTGTATATTTATATATACTAAAACATAAGTTGAAAACTACTACTACTACTACTACTACTACTACTACTACTACTACTACTACCACTACTACTACCACTACTACTACTACTACTACTACTACTACTACTACTACTACTACTACTACTACTACTACTACTACTACTACCACTACTATATTTCTCCATAAATACCAAATACTATACACTACACTACACACTCTAGATGGGGACTACTACTTTTTTGCTTTAATAACGTTTGTTAGCCTAAACTTGCACTGGTTACTGGTCCTCAAAGAGAAGAACCGAAGCAGTTTAGAAAACTAACCTGACACTTGGTATCGAAAAACTCGTCATCAGAACATTGGTGAGGATTGTCATCATAGTATGCAAACTCTGATGGCCATTGTTACCATTGGACAGAGTAGGCTTCATGAATCCTCTATAGACAGGGTCCTGCCTATTGTGGATCTAACACTATACTAAATATAGAATACCATACAACATCTAGAATACCATAAACTATGCTATACTAAATATAGAATACTATACACTATGCTATACTACATCTAGAATACTATACACTATGCTATACAACATCTAGAATACTATACACTATGCTATACTACATATAGAATACTATATACTATGCTATACTACATACTTTATAAAAGCTGACAAGTCACTGTGTTGCCAGAGTACACACCCCGATTAATTCTGACTGAGTGGTAAAGTAGTGCCAGTAAATGTAGTATATGGTAGAGTAGTATAGAGTAGTATATCAGACTAAATAACTACATAACTATCACTCCAATCACTATATACATGGACTGACTTTATCAGGTCATAAACTGTGAGACGAGTACTGTGAGGCGAGTACGATGAGACTCGCTATGGTACCAGAACTTCGTTGAAGTACCAAGGAGATCTCTGTTTTTTATGGCTTATAATTGTTAGTGATTATAACAATACTTACAGTAGACATATGGTTACAAATAGGCGACAGCAACCACTACTCCACACTAATAGTACTATTCCTACCAACACTTCACTATGGTAGTTAGTGGTCTACTCAGATCTACTACTTATACCAATTTATATATTCATTAATAATCTAGACTACTACTACTATACTACAACTCTACTAGTACTATACTACTACTACTAGTACTATACTAGTACTATACTAGTACTATACTACTACACTACATTAGTACTATACTACTACACTACACTAGTACTACACCACTGTCAGATCCGCCATGGGTAGCAACCTTCCTATGGAGGGATTAGAAAATCTCTCTGCCCCATCCAAATTAGGGCTACTATGAACGCCGTCTCACGGCATTCGACCATCAACAATGATGGCCCTTTTTCGAAGATGCCAAGAACAATCATCACCATTATTCTGGTGAAGAGTTTTCACTGCCACGTTTCTCTTCTAAAGCTATATAAATCGCACTGGTTCCTTTTGGTGAGGAACCATCAACGGATAAATAGATAACTTAGTACAAAACGTTCAACAAGAATCTAACAACTACAACTCTACCACTACTAGTCCTACTAGTACTAGTACTATAACACTTCAATACTTCTAGTACTTCTAGTACTATTATACTTCTAGTACTATACTAGTACTATTATACTTCTAGTACTATACTAGTACTATGTTACTACTACTACACTACAGCTCTACTAGTACTATAACACTTCAATACTTCTAGTACTATAATACTACTAGTACTATACTTGTTAGACCCACCAGGTAGTGTCCTACCTATGGAGGTATTTTAAGTCCTCACTGTCTAATCCTAACAATGGCCATACCAAGACGCTAAGACCCAACATCGCACAATGTTGGGACGGCGTTCAGTGCTATTATTCTCGTGCTAACTCGCACGCTCTTTTTCTCTAAAAGTATTCAAGTACCTCAGATTCCTCTCTCGGAGGAATTATCGGCGAATGAACATAGTAAACAGAGTACCTGACGAAACCGGAATCTAATAATACTATACAATACTATACAATACTATACTATACTATACTATACTATAATACTACTAATACTACTACTATAACAATTTAATACTTCTAGTATTATACTAGTACTATAATACTTCTAGTACTATACTAGTACTATAATACTTCTAGTACTATACTAGTACTATAATACTTCTAGTACTATACTAG